>VMDR010000880.1:108323-166822 GCA_007922815.1 Macrotus californicus | reverse complement strand
TTCCTGTTCTAGTTGTTTGCTTAGTTTATTTTTGTTTTAGGTTCAGTTGTTAATAACTGTGAGTTTGTTGTCATTTTACTGTTCATATTTCTTATCTTCTTTTTCTTAGATAAGTCCCTTTAACATTTCGTATAAAAAGGGCTTGGTGGTGATGAACTCCTTTAACTTGACCTTATCTGGGAAGCACTTTATCTGCCCTTCCATTCTAAATGAAAGCTTTGCTGGATAGAGTCATCTTGGATGTAGGTCCTTGCCTTTCATGATTTGGAATACTTCTCTCCAGCCCCTTCTTGCCTGCAAGCTTTTGAGAAATCAGCTGACAGTCTTATGGGCACTCCTTTGTAGGTTACTGTCTCCTTTTCTTTTGCTGCTTTGAAGATTCTTTCCTCATCTTTAATCTTGGGTAATGTAATTATGATGTGCCTTGGTGTGTTCCTCCTTGGGTCCAACTTCTTTGGGACTCTCTGAGCTTCCTAGACTTCCTAGAAGTCTATTTCCTTTGCCAGATTGGGGAAGTTCTCCTTCATTATTTGTTCAAATCAGTTTTCAGTTTCTTGCTCTTCCTCTACTCCTTCTGGTACCCCTATGATGTGGATGTTGGAACGTTTAAAGACATCCTGGAGGTTCCTAAGCCTCTCCTCATTTTTCTGAATTCTTGTTTCTTCATTGTGTTGTGGTTGAATGTTTATTTCTTCCTTCTGCTACAAATTGTTAATTTAAGTCCCGGTTTCCTTCCCATCACTGTTGGTTCCCTGTACATTTTTCTTCATTTCCCTTATTGTATCCTTCATTTGTTCATCTAATTTGCGACCAAATTCAACCAAGTCTGTGAGCATCCTGATTACCAGTGTTTTGAACTGTGCATCTGATAGGTTGGCTATCTCTTCGTCGCTTAGTTGTATTTTTTCTGGAGCTGTGATCTGTTCTTTCATTTGGGCCATTTTTGTTGTCTTGGCGCGCCTGTTACGTAGTAAGGGGCTACATATATATTTTTTTTCTTTTTTCTTCTCCTGTGTCTGTCACACGTATGCCCACTTTCTGTTTTGCTAAGGAAGAGGTGTTTAACTGTGTAACAGTTCCTTTCCCACAGAGGAATGCCACAACTGCTACCATCGGCACGGGGGCTATAAACTCTTCTGGAGTTTTATGGTTTCAGACATTACAGTTGAGTCTGTGATCCGTTTGGAGTTAATCTTGTACGTGATGTAAGAAGGTTGTCTAGCTTGGTTTTTTTTTCAGGTATCTTTCCAGTTTTCCCAAGCCCATTTATTGAATAGCCTGTCTGTACCCCAACACATATTCTTGCCTCCTTTGTCATAGATTAATTAACCATACAGGCGTGGGTTTATATCTAGGCTCTCTATTCTGTTCCATTGATCTGTGTGTTGGTTTTTTATCTCAGCACCATGCTGCTTTAATTTCTACAGCCTTGTAGTATAGATTGATATCAGGTAGTGGGATACCTCCAAATTGATTTTTTTTTTTTTAAGGATAGGGCATTTTGCATATTATTTATTTATTTGGAGGGGAAAGGCGGGAGAAAGGGAAAGAAACATCAATGTGGGAGAGAAACATTGATTCCTTGCCTCTCGCACACACCCTGACCAGGAACCGAACCCGCCACCCAGGCACGTGTCCTGATGGGGAATGGAACCAGTGATCTTTTGCTTTGCGGGACAGTGCCCAACTGAATCACACCAGGGAGGGCCAGATTTATTCTTTCTCAAGATTGCTGTGGCTCTTCGGGGTTGTTCTGTGTCTTTTTTATTCTGTTTCTCCCTCAGTGCCGTCTTTTGGGGGTAGACAAATACTCTTTTCATAGACTCTTACTTCCTCTGACTGTATTAACTTGTTTTTCCTTTTAGTTACTTGATTGGATGCTAGACATTGTGAATTTTACTTTGTTGAGTGTTGGGTTTTTTGGGATTTCTTTTCTTTCTTTTTAAGGCAGAGGGGAAGGGAGGGCGAAAGAGAAGGAGAGAAACATGGATGCGAAAGAGAAACACACATCGGCTGCCTCTCCTGTGCACTCCAACCGGGGACCGAACCTGCAACCCTGGCAGGTGCCCTGACTGGGAATCAAACTAGCGACCTTTCCTTTCCTTTCCTTTCCTTTCACTTTGTGGGATGACGCCCAGCCAACTGAGCCACACGGGTCAAGGCTTGGAATTTCTTAAATATTTCTGGGATTTGTCTTGGGATGCAATGTAATTACTTAGTATCAGTTTGATCCTTTAAGGCCCGCTTTTAGGTTTTGTGAAGGTGGGTGCAGAGAAGCCGTAGTCTCGGGCCAGTCTTGCCTGACCGCTGAGGCAGCACCCTTCCTGTGCCTGTGCAACGGGAGAGCATTCCACGCTGGCTGCCTGGCACACAGCTCTTCCCAGCCCCGTGTGAGTGCTCTGCCCACTTCCTTTGCTGTCTCTTTCCCATTTGGATGGTTCGCTGAAGGCACAGGCCCACCAGCCCTGTCAGTCCCAAGTGCAGCTGCAGTTCTGAGTCCGTAGGCTCCCTCTGCGCTGGCATTTCGCCCGCAGGGTTCAGTCTCCTGGTCTCTCCAAACTGCACTTGTCTCTGCAACTCCAAAGACCACAGGCTCTGGGCTCCCCCCCACCCGACACTGTGGCCTGGAAACAGGGTGCAGGCAGGAAGGCGGGCGGTTGGGGGCTCGCTTTGTGTCCCCTCTCTCAGGAGTCTGTTCTGAGCCGCCCCTTGTTCAGGGTCTGGAAACCAACCATTGTTCCATCTGCGTTGCCCAGTTCACTGGTTGTTGACGGAAGAGGGCACACCTGGTTTCTGCCAGCCCTTTGCAACTGGGAGCAGAACACCAGACCCAGTTTTTACCGGGCCGGTGCTCCACTCCTCCTACCTTTTGTCGTCCTGCCTCCAGCAGAATGCAAACACTGCCACCTGGGGCTGAATGTCTTCTTTCTCTGGTCACGGCGCTGCCTCCCACTGCCCTGGTGCCCCTCAGGCACTGTGCCTGCCACCCTGCGGGAGCTACCCCCCCCACTCCTCTTTAAACTCAGTTCACTGCACTGCCGGGGCCCAACGCACCCCACCTCTGTGCCCCATCCTACCCCCACCCCCCCACTGCCGTCTGTCCCTCCTCTAATGCCTGAGACAGCAGGTGTCCCTGTCACGACTCTGGAGACTGCTGTTTCTTCTCTTCTCATAGTGGCAGGAGCAGGGTCCCCAATCTCCTGGCATGCCCAGCCAGAGGGGTGCGAGGGGCCACCTGGGGGCGTTCAAGACCCGCACGCTCTCACCTGGTTTCCCTGTCATCCTCAAGCACTGGGGCCCGCTGTCCTCACTCCTTCCTTCCCTAGCTGGAGAAACCGAGGCTCAAGGAAGCTGGGTGGCCAGACCAAAATGGTGAGGTCAGTTCCTGCTCTGCCCTGATTTCCCTTCTTCGTTGAAAAATAGTTTAATTTACAAAAACAGTGTTTGCTGGGTAACAAGTTAGCAAACTGTCAATAATCTTTCCCCTACAGTCTTGTTGCCCTGAGACAGCTGGTGTCCTCGGCTTTGGCGCTCACTCTTCCCACCTCCTTGTCACAGAAACAAGTCCAACCACGCTCAGGCATAGAACTTAAACATGTTTCAGAAGTGGAGTGGTGTTGGACCCATTCCAGTGCCTCTCTTTGTCTTTACCGAGATACAATTCACACCCAGAAAATCCACACTTTGCAAGCACACAATTCAATGGTTTTTAGTGTATTCACAAAGTAGTCCAGCCATGACCGCCACCAATTTTAGAATGTTTTCATCACCCCCAAAAGAATCTCGACACCCATTAGCAGTCACTCCCCATCCCTGCCCCCTGCCCCACCCCAGCCCTCGGCAACCACCAACGCGCTTTGCGTCTCTATCCGCTTATTCTGGGCATTTCATGCCAGTGGGGCGCACAGTCTACGCCACCCTTGCCTGGCGCCGCAGCCTGACGTGGTAAAGCGTCCTCGTGCCCGCGGCTGGTTGGTTTGGTGAGCACGGCACCGCGACATCCGCCCTTGCACCGGCCTCCTCGTGTGTGCGACTCTTGCTCCTCCGGTGCCAGCACCCAGAAGGGCGCAGGGTCCCCGCTCCTGCCGGAAGTGCGTTCCACCACCAGGTCACCAGGTTTTTGTCAGTGCTGCTGCGACAGGGGAAATGCGTTGTCTTACCCTGTTTGGGCTTGCATTTTCCCGACAGAAGTCACTAATCCTTTTATAAGTCCGTTGAAAATTTACCTTTCTTCTTCCTTGAATGGCTTTTTCTTGTTTTTAAATTTTTGAAACATTTAGAACAGAAATAATAACTTATGCATCTACTTTGCAAACTCAACAAATGTCTAAATTTTGTCGTATTTGCTTCTGGTCATTTAAAAAATAAACTGTTGCAGGCAAAGGCAAAGTGCTTGTCCTGCTGTCCCCTGTCCCATCTCCCGCATGCGCCTGCCCAGGACAGTGTCAGAGGCTGATGACCAACGACAGACAGCAGAGGGCGCCCCGACGGGAGCCTCACCGCAGGGCGAGGACTCGGCACCGCCAGCGTCTCCCTGCACAGGCAGGCAGGCTGGGGCGCCCCTCTGCTCACATAGCTAGTGAGAGCGAGAGTGGGGAGTCCGCCCAGGCTGCGGGGCTCAGAGCCGGTGCCCTTATCTGCCGGACGGTGGAGCTAGATGCACAGCTGAGCACTTGTAAATGCCGTGCGGTACTGTGTGCAGTTCTGGATGGTTCTGTGAGGGGCAGCACACTGGTGCGTTTCCTCAGCCTGCTTTTGTGCCCAGTGCTGCGCTCTTGAGAGACCCCCCATGGGGGCGGGTTTGTCCCTCTACCCTGTCCTTTTCACTGCTGCCCAGTGTGGTTTCTGCTCCTCCCCCCACCCCCCCACCCCCCACCAGTGGGCGTTGGGTTTGTCCCCTGGGTTTTCTCCGTGACTCTAGGCTGGGCAGGAATTTCAAAGTGGACTTTCGAGGCCCAGATAACACACCCTCTCAGCTTTATTAGAAACAGTTACATGGATGTTTCCCCACCACACCTGCCCAAATGTGTCTCTTGTTTTTATTTTTCTTAGTGATTTGTCAGCATTCCATGCAGAAAACGTAAGTTTTCATGGAGCAATTATAAATCTCTTCATGGCTTCTGGGTTTCCCATTGCACGACCCAGGGACTCACAGAATTGTCCCCAGATGTCTCATGTCTAGGTCCTTGCTCCACCTGGAGCTGTACCGTGTGTGGTGTGAGGAGTGGTTTAATCTTTCTTACTTTTAATGTTGACATATGCCTTAGCTTGGGCTGCTGCAACAAAATACCACGGACTGGGCGGCTGAAACAGCAGGAACTTGTCAGGGTTCTGGAAGCTGGAAGTTCAATGGTGAGGGCTCCCTTCCCAGCCTGCAGGTGGCAGCCTCGTCCCCGGGTCCTCACATGGCCTTCCCTCCGTGCACATTTGTGGAGAGGTCGCTGTTGTCCTCTTCTCACAGGGACACGTCCCATTGGACTAGGACCCGTGTAACCTCAGTCCCCTCCTAAGAACCCGTCTTCAATCACGTTGGGGTTAGGGCTTTAACATACAAATCTCAGGGAGACAGTTCAGTCCACAGCAATACTGTTAACTATCTAAAAGTATAAGCCACCTTTAGACCTCAAGGTCAAAACTCCTGTGGCCCAGGGTCCCCACTTCTGCCGACTGCCTGGTAAGCCTCCAGTAGGTGTGTGGCCTCTTCTCAACGCTCGCCAGCTTGTGCTCCTCACCTGACTGGGTGCTGATGTGGATCTAGAGCTCCTGGGGGAATCTGGTGGCCCTGGGAGCTTGGCCCCACACCAGACTCTGCCCAGCAATACCTACAAGGTGGAAACCAGGCCTCCCTTCCTTGGTTTCTTCTTCGTCTTTATGTCCAACGTAACTGCCCTAACTGCAGTTCGGCCAGGCTCCAGAGCACTGGCGTCTTTGAGGAGAGAGCAGTTAGCCAGCAGCTGTTTAGGAAGCAGCCCGCCGCCCATGCTGCCTGGGGCAGAGCCCTGGCGGGCCCTGAGAGCTTCTTTGCTGACAGGGTGGGTATGGAGACTGTCAGGGCAGCAGCCTGGAGGCTCCGGGGTGGGGTGGGGAGCCCCAGGTCGCAGAAGAACCTACGAATTGAGGGCAGAAGTACAAAGGTTGTCATTTGGGGCATTTGTGACACTTGGAACCAGAGTGACCACGTGGGAGGAGGGGTTACCCTGCAATCAGTGACCAGCATTAGAGGAAGGCGGGAGCAGGTCAGGGTGGGCTGGGCCGGGACTCAGGCCTGGGGAGGGTGGAGGAGCAGCAACTCTGGTGGGAAGGAGGGGCGGGCGGGCAGGACTCGGAATGGCTCCACTGGTCCCTTAGGCACAGAACTTGCTGATGAGTGCAGGGTTGATAATGGCTTTCTGTCTAGGGTCAAGTCCTTCTGCAGCGGTGAGATTCGAACAGGGTTTCTAGGTTCTTTGTGTTGGTCTTTCTAGTTCTCTAAGTTTGACATTCTTGACCCTGGTAAACAGCATCTCACCCAGAACCCACCACAGCAGCTTCCCGTTGTGCCGGGCCCTCCCAGTTCAGAAGGCCAGGTCCAAATGGTGATTCCTGGCCCACTGTGGTGTGTACGTCGGGGCTGTATGACAGATGGCGTCTGAGCACAACCTTCCACGCTTGGGAGGTCACCAGGGTTAACCCTTAACTCCCTTAGAAGCATGAACGTCATCAGAGTCACTCCAGCCCTTGGTGACTGAGAACATGCATGTCATCCCAGGAATCGGTGACTTTCAAGGATGTGGCCGTAGACTTCACTCAGGAGGAGTGGGGCCAGCTAGACTCTCCACAGAGGGCTCTGTACCGTGACGTCATGCTGGAGAACTACCAGAACCTTCTTGCCCTGGGTAAGATGGCACCCTGAGGCTCGGAGTCTGCGGTCGGGCATCCTGCCGCACATAGGTATTACTGAGTCTCCCTTCGGCACCCACACTGACTGGTGCCAGACTCCACAGGGTGGGGAGGCATGGTCTCTGTGCCCCAGGCCCTTGTGGCAGGGCCCTGCGGTGCCACTGGCATCCTTGCCTGGAGGTGTGGCTGGTCACGAGGCGAGCCAGAACGGGAGGGTAGAGGTGGATAGGGTCCTGGAAGCCCAGCCTGCCCTGGAGTTTTCCAAGGGAGCCAGAGGCGGGGGGTATGTCCATATCTGTGGGTCCCTCAGGGTGCTGGCCTCAGTTTGGGTTCCCATTCTGAGACCCCCGTCCTTGGGACTGGCACACACCCCTCAGTGCCAGCCCACACTGTTCCGGGGGCTGTCCTGTCTTATCTGCTGGTTCTGGGGAGCCTCAGCACACAGAATCATGCCACCTCCTCCCCACAAGCAGGGCCTCCGGTCTGCAAGCCAGACGTGATCTCCCACCTGGAACGAGGTGAAGAGCCATGGCAGGTGCCCAGGGAAGTCCCCGGAGGGGCTCATCCAGGTGAGAGGGGGCGCAGTGGAAGCACGTGGAGCCCCCATCCCAGCGCCCCTCCCACCACCCCATGTGGCCCTCCCACCACAGCCTGTTTTCCTTCCACAGCCCCCTCCCCAGCTCCATCTGTGCCTGCTCAGTATCCCTCTAGACCCCTCCCCCCTCCCTCCCTCCTTCAACATGCCATGGAGCACTGGCCATATGCCAGAAGCTGTGCCGGGAATGCAGCTGGGGAACAGGCAAAAGCATCTGCCTTCTGTTGGCGGAGACAGAAGTCACTTCTACGTGTATAGGAACACTTAACAAGCGGTGGCTGTCAGATGGCACCGAGAAAAATTAAGCAGGTCAGGGGCTGGAGCGTGTGTGGCGCTGGGGTCAGCTTGTTCGTCGAGAAAAGGGCAGAGGCAGCCTGAGGGTGGGGAGAGGCAGGAGGCGGTTCACAGAGGTGGCTCCGAGGAAGACGTCCCTTCTGGGGTGTGACGCTAGCACAGGCTTATTTAGCTTTTAAAGAGAGGTGTGTACATCTCAGGCGCAGAGAATGCATTTGGAGTTCCTCTTCCCCTTTGGACAAGGGACCCTTTAATTTAATTATCATTTTGGACTCCTGTTGATCCTGGCCGGCACTGGCGCGGCTCTGACACACAGCGGTCTCCCGGCTGGTGTCTCAGCAAGTGAGTCTATCCACGGGCCCTTCTCCTCTCCTAACCCCCTGCTCTTTTTGGAACTCCCTTCAGGGGTTCCTTTCCCTGTTTTTCTCCTCCGTTCTTGCCAGCTTGTTTGCCTGTCTCTCTGCTTTCAAGCTCCCTTGCTCTGTTAGTCACTGCTCTCTCTTTTTTAAAGATTTGATTGATTTATTTTTAGAGAGGGGAAGGGAGGGAGAAAGAGGGAGAGAAACATCAGTGTGTGGTCACCTCTCACACGCCCCCTCCTGGGCATCCTGGCCTACAACCCAGGCACGTGCCCTGACTGGGAATTGAACTAGCGACCCTGTGGTTCGCAGGCTGGCGCTCAATCCATTGAGCCACTCCAACCAGGGCCGCTCTTTTCCATGCTTCTCTACCCCTCCATGTCAGACCTCAAGCCTGCATTCCAGGGCCTCGCCTCTGCCTGCTCACAGAAAATTGTATTTCCACTTCTGACAGAATGGGAGCCCAGGCCTGCGGTGAAGGAGGAGCTGTGTCAGCAGCAGGGTCTCTGCAAAGAGGAGCCATCCCAGGAGTCGGTTGCAGAGGGGCTGGCAAGGTCCAGTCTCCACAGCCCCGGTCCCAGCGCCAGGTGGGCCTGGGAGGGCCCCGTGGCTGCTCTGTCGCGAGGCGAGGCCGTGCTCTGGAGGTGCACGCCCGGCGGCTGTGGGGAGGTCCCCCCAGAGGAGCGCTGGCAGGGACACGAGGCTTCAGAGGAGGCTTTTCCCCTCAGGTGCACCCTCTTGGCCCAGCAGAGCAAAGGAACGCTCATTCCTGCAGAGGGGGAGCCTCCTGACAGACAGGCGGAGAATCTCCAGTCCAGCGAGGCTGTGACCCAGCCCCAGAGACCGTGCGCAGGGAGGGACAATGGCAAGCCCAGTGAACAGGGCAAACCTCCCGCCGCAGACGGGCGTCGGGGTGCCGGCCCCGGGGAGGGCCTGTTTGTGTGTGGCCAGTGTGGGAAAGCCTTCCACCAGAGCTCGTCCCTCACCCTGCACCAGCGGTGGCACGCCCGGGAGAAGGCCTACAGTTGCAATGAGTGTGGCAAGGCCTTCACCTGGAGGACCAACCTCATCGAGCACCAGAGAATCCACACGGGGGAGAAGCCCTTCCTCTGCGGCGAGTGTGGGAAAGCCTTCAGCTGCCACTCGTCCCTGAACGTGCATCACAGGATTCACACGGGCGAGCGCCCCTACAAGTGCAATGCCTGCGAGAAGGCCTTCAGCTGCAGCTCGCTGCTGAACATGCACCTCCGGGTCCACACCGGGGAGAAGCCCTACAAGTGCAGCGAGTGCGGGAAGGCCTTCAACCAGAGGACGCACCTGACGCGGCACCACAGGATCCACACGGGGGAGAAGCCGTATAAGTGTGACGAGTGCGGGAAGGCCTTCACTTGCCACTCATCCCTGACCGTGCATGAGAAAATCCACAATGGAGACAAGCCATTTAAATGCAGCGACTGTGCAAAGGCCTTCAATAACCGTTCACGCCTCACCCTCCACCAGAGGATTCACACCGGCGAGAAACCCTTCAAGTGCGGCGATTGTGGGAAGGGCTTCAGCTGCCACTCCTACCTGGTCGTGCACCAGAGGACCCACAGCGGGGAGAAGCCCTTCAAGTGCAATGAGTGTGGGAAGGCCTTCAGCTCGCACTCCTACCTCATCGTGCACCAACGGATCCACACCGGGGAGAAGCCCTTTGACTGCAGCCGGTGCTGGAAGGCCTTCAGCTGCCACTCGTCCCTCATCGTGCATCAGCGGATCCACACCGGAGAGAAGCCCTATAAATGCAGCCAGTGTGGCAAAGCATTCAGCCAGAATCACTGTCTCATTAAACACCAGAAAATCCACTCCGGGGAGAAGTCATTTAAATGTGACGAATGTGGCGAAATGTTCAGCTGGAGCGCCCACCTCACCGAACACCAGAGGACTCACAGAGCGGAGCAGCCCTTTGCCATCCAGTTCAACAAGCATTTGCTGGGCACGTACTATGTCCCCAGTGGCCTGCTGGATGCAAGCGGCGTGGGTGTGAGTAGCATGGACCCCATAAACTCCCTGGACGTGGCCGAGCTCCTCTGTGTGGTTCAGCCCTCGGCCAGCAGGAACTTCTCCCTGGGCAGCAAACCTGGAGATTAACACGGTGTGCTTGTCATCTGGCTTCTCCAGGGTGACCGGGGAAAGCACGCTGGTTCATAGGAACGTGCAGCAACAGACACCCTCTTAATAGTGGCCGTCCCCTCCCCGGGAAGGGACGCACCGAAGGAGAGTAGAGTCGAGGGCCAGTTGAGGAAGTCCCGTGGTCCTGTGTCCTTTGATGGGTTTGGAAGTCCCTGACCAGGGCAATAGACCTGTCCTGCAGATAAAAGGGTGTGTTGGTCGTTGTGTCCTCAGACAGGTTCCTGGCATGACCTCGATCAGGAATTCCATCTCTGAGCTGGTCTGTTTAGAACAACACGAAGTATTAAAAACCAGAGTTATGAACGATATTACCTCCAAGCAAACGTTATTGTATTCCTGGAGGGAAGAGTAACCTCGGATGATTGGAGTTTGGGAAAGAGTGGATTTCCTGGACTCACCCCACTTAAGTGGCTCTACTACAGGGTCATTTGTTAGAGGTGGCACCGATGTCACAGAAGCACAGACTGGCATCAGAGCAGCCAGGTCCTGACATGCAGGCCTCACGCCTGGCCACCGGTCAGCGGTGGAAGGTTGTGAGCACGCGGCCGGGGCCTGGCACGTGCAGGGAAGGTGGGCGCAGGGTCGGGAGAGGTGTGTGGAAGCGTAGCTTCACCCCAAGCTGGAGCTGCCTGGAGGGTCTCCCCACGCACCGTGTAGCTCAGCTCATCTGTGCCCCACCCCCAGGGCGAAGCCCCTCCACAGAGACCATCCCCTACACCCTCCCTGCAGGGCAGGAAGATGACGTTCATCTGGAATTCTTGTTATTTCTACTCAGTTCTAAGCCAGTACAAGATGCCTTCTCAGTGATAATACTTTACATTTGTATAGAGCACTATAGTTTACAAAATGCTTTTTAGTATCCTTTTTAAATTGTGGAGGCAGAATAACCCCCTAGAAAATGTGGAATAAAGGAGAGAAAACATCCATAATTCTAAATAAAACTGCATTTTGCACTTTGGTACTTTACTTCTGCCTTTTTTCATGTTGCATTGTTACATCACTTTAAAAATAGCAGATAATATCACTGTAATCTTTTTTCCCCCTTAGCTGCACAGAAGGCCTTTTCCCCAAGTGACTGCCTTATCTTTGGGGGCGTAACTCTCCGTGGGAGCGTAGTTCTCCACCAGACACTCTTGTTGGGTGTTGAGGTTATGCTCATGTGTTCTGCTAGTACAATCATGGAGCATCTTTGCAGTGTACTTCCTTAGCATTTTCTTAGAGTCAGTTCCTAGAAGTGAAAATTTCGAGATAAAGGAAATGAGTCACATAAGGAATCATCTCAGGATGTTTTGGCTCCGTGTTTGCAGAGTGATACTGTTCATTGTAAAGAAACCAATCCATGGCATTGGCCAGGTGGGGCTCCCCTTGCTCTTCCACCCCCGGACACAGGCACTATCCAAAGCTGGGTGTCCAGGCGGTCTTTACTCAGGGCGTGGTAACGACACAGCAGTGATCCTGGGCCTCTGCCACTCTCACCCTCCTCCAGAATGTCTCTGAGCTGGCCTGGCATTATGTGGTCCCCAGGGCCACATCATGTCAGTCATGGTCCCTTCCACGCACGTGTATGGACTCAGCACACACATTTTCAATCTTTGTGACTGTATTTTTTATGTACAAAGGTTTTCAAACTGTTTAAAAAGATCTATTTTATTTTTTTCCTCTATATTTTTCTTCGGCTCTTAGAAAGCCTCCTCCTTAAGTCCTTTTTTGTTTCCATATTTTATATTTAAACTCTTAAATCCTCCATCTATTTGGGATGTGAAATTCCAGGTCCCTGCATCATTCTTGAATTATTTTCCTCACCATTTATAGACCTGTCTTTTCTGTTGTTGTAGCTCCATAATTCACTTCAATAATATATGGTAGGCCCAGGACCGCTTTTTTAGTTTTTAAAAAACTTTTATCTATTCTTCCAGGTGAACCAGGAATCATTTTCTCAGAACTTCTTTATTCCATATCTCATTGGGATTTTGATCAGAATTGACTAGTCCATGAAAAATCAAGTTCCTTATAATATTGTCTTCACATCAAAGAACATGGTAGACAACTGTTCATTCCAGTCTACCGGTAACCATCAGAAAAGTTTTACAGTTTTCTTCACAAAGGTCCTTCTGTTTATTCTTGAGTTCATTCTGACTTTGTGGGTTTTGAAAACTGGGTGTTCCTGTTACAAGATCTCTAGGGTCCCTGCTGGTTATGCGTGTCTTCTCACACATTTACTTTGTCCCTCGTAACTTCACTGAGTTATTCGAAGGTCTCTTAATAGCTTCTCAGTTTGTTGGGTTTTCTAGGTCAACAGTTATATCAGCTGGAAATAAAAAGCTTGCCGCTGCTTTCCATACAGATACCTTTTATTTCGTTTTTTGGGGGTGGGTCAGACCGTTTTATTGGGGGCCTTCCGGGGAGGGTCAGAGGGCTGGGAGGATAGGTCTGATGTCCTCTGCCCAGTCGGGGTCTCACCTTCCCAGCTTCAGAGCCACCGAAAAAACGATTTCATTTCTTTTATTTTTTTTTTAAGATTTTATTTTATTTATTTTTAGACAGAGGGGTGAGGAGGGAGAAACAGAGTAATCAGTACGGTCAGGGTGAGGCCACACACACCTCATGGCCGTCACTTCCCTGCCCGCACTGAAGCGGGGAGCAGGGACTCCCTGTAGCGTGTGTATCCGCAGCAGCACCGAGAGGACCCACAGTCACTGTTGGTCTGTCACTGTGATCCCCAGCCGCTTACAGTGCTTAACAGTGTATTGGGGTCCCCAGACCACCTCAGGCTTGAGTCACGGGGAGGATTCACAGGACTCAGAAACAGTTACAGCTTATTACCTTCCAAGGATACAATTCAAGTGTGCCAAGGAAAAAGTCACAGGAGGCCACATCGAGGAGAGACCGGGCACACACTCCCAGGTGTCCCCTCCCTGTGGAGCTGCACGGGGTCACCTAAGCTCCCAGCAACAGTGTGTGATGACGCAAGCACAGAGCCTCGACGGGAGGAGCTCACCACGCCTCAGTGGCCAGGGTTTTCCCAGGGGGCTTGCCCATGAGGGCAGCAGCCTTGTGACCGGCCCCAGCCTCTCAGACTCCAGCCCTCACTCCCCCCCACCCCAGAGCAAAAAGAGGTATTCACCATAAATCGATAAATTGCCATCCTAAACAAAACTTAGCCTGTCGGACTGGGACCCGCGACCCAAGGCCTCAGGCACACAAGCAACTCACCCGCAGAGCAGCCCAGAGGCTCAGAGGGGACCTGAAAACAGGCCCGTCTTTGGAA
The DNA here is from genome assembly GCA_007922815.1 of Macrotus californicus. Classification (NCBI taxonomy): domain Eukaryota; kingdom Metazoa; phylum Chordata; class Mammalia; order Chiroptera; family Phyllostomidae; genus Macrotus; species Macrotus californicus. The sequence continues at coordinate 153,255 of VMDR010000880.1, read as the reverse complement.
TGTGTGTGGTCTGAGCACCCAGGCCTGCTGAGCCCATCACTTCCCGCCCCTGTGTCCTTTGCCCTGGAGGAAGGCCCAGGGGGCAAACATTTTGGGCCATTTTTCCTAAGTGTTGGTGCCACTGGACACAATGCGCATTTTCACTTACGCTGTGAATCGGCATCTCAGTGCAGCGGAGATTGGGGCCGTGGCGGCAGCTGCGAAGGCATTTAGGCCAGGGAGGGTCCAAATGAGCCATCTGTTCTTGAGTATGGACCTCAGCATGTCATCGGGATCCTGGTGGTCTGCACACAACCACCACCCAAGGGTCCTGTGTTGCATAGGGTGTCCGTTTTCCCTGAATGTCCTCTGCAATGGGGGTCACTCCTGTTTAAAACACACAACCAACACGCAGAGTAGAAGACCTTCCTTTCACCCCTTATACTGATAAGGGGGACCCCAGTCTTAGACTCTTCCCCGTAAAGTGGCTCAGGTTATAAATCCATAACAAAGGCTCAGTAGGGACCGGTGAGGGGAACACGGCTCAGCCCCACTCACAGGCAAAGTCATCCTGGAGGTGGGGACCCAATTCACTCACCACAGGCCGAAGCTTGTACTCTGTGATCATGAGCAACAGAAGAGGCTCTCAGAGGATGACAGTCCCTCCCTGGCCAGGTAGCTTCGTTAGTTGGAGCATCATCCCAATATGCCAAGGTTGAGTGTTCATCCCTGGTAAGGGCACACTCAAGAATCAATCAATGCATGAATAAGTGGAACAATAAGTCAATGTCTCCCTCTCCGTGTGTGTGTGTTCAAAAAATAAAATTTAAAAGAAAAAACTTTCCCCCATTATTATTGGCTTTGCCCAATTGGATGCTGAGGACCTGCCCAAGGCATTAAAAATATTTATGTGGCTCAATATATGTTAAAACAGGGATTCAAAGGATGGACCCCATTACTCACAAGGTATTAAGAGAAGAGTGATTATCTCCCCTCTGTCTCCACTTAACAGCTCAGTTTGGCCTGTCTTTCAATCCAGAAAGGACAAGTGGCACCTCATGGTGAATTCCTGCAACTTTAACCAGTGACCCATGAAGGCCCCACCCCTGACAAACTGAAATGATGAAGGCCATTCAGTCTCCCAGGGGCCAATATTCCGTTGTTATAACTTGGCTAATATATCCTATGCAGCCCTCATTGCAATAGCCTCTCAGTTTCTACTCACATTCACTTTTTCTTTAAAGATTTTATTTATTTATGTTTAGACAGAGGGGAAGGGAGGGAGAAAGAGGGAGAGAAGCATCAGTGTGTGGTTGCCTCTCATGCAGCCCCTACTGGGGACCTGGCCACAACCCAAGCACGTGCCCTGACTGGGAATTGAACCTGCGACCCTTTGTCTCACAGGCCGGCACTCAATCCACTGAGCCACATTAGCCAGGGCTGGTTTTTTCCCCCCCCTTTAGTTCATATTATGTATTTTCATTGTGATAAAATATGGATAACATAAAATGTATATTTTAGCCATTTAAAAACATACAACTCGTCAGAATTAAGTATGTTCACGATATGGTGCGACCATCAGCACTATGGTTCTGGGGCTTTTTCATCTCGCAAAACTGAACCTCTGGGCCCGCTAAGCACGCGCTCCGCATTGCGCCCCGCCCCCCCCTCCCCCTCCCGTCTCCATTCTACTCTCTATCGCTGGGCATTTGTGCCTGGCTTCTTTCTTTCACTCAGCACCACGCCCTCTCGGTTCATCCACGTTGTAGCCTGTGTCAGAATTCCCTTCCTTCCTGTGGCCTATCACATTCACTCCATAAACATTTTTCCCAGTCCTCAACTGAGATATGTTTATTGGTTTTAGAGAGAGAAACGGGGAGAGAGAGGGAAACACGGATGTGAGAAACATCGATTGGTAGCCTTCCGTGTGCACTCTAACCAGGGACCAAACACGCACCCTGGTCTGCGCTGTGACCGGGGACTGAGCCCACAGTCTCTGGTGTACGGATCGGCGCTCCAACCAACTGAGCCCCCAGCCAGGGCTGCGTTCACTCTTGAAAGAGCACCACACCCCATCACTCAATTGCCCATGGGTAGCACACCCCTGTGCCTGCAGAATCTTGAGGGGACATTCAGAGGTCATTTCTGCCCAGAGCACGGAGAGGGAACGGGGGCTGTGGTCCCACATAAGGTAGGAAGCTCTGTGCCTCAGTGGCATCCCTACACAGCAGCTGGTCACGTACCACCATGTGGACCAGGGCCCACCTGGTGTCTCAGGTTTTATAGCACCCACACCAGGCAGATGTTATCATTCAGCCTTCCGGCTTTTCTCACCTGCGTATGTCTACTTCGGGGAATAATCAAGGCCTTGGGCATCGCTTCCTCCCAGGGTGGGTCCCATCTGGCAACAGGAGAGCTGTATCAGCTGGGCTGCCACGGACGTTGGTTTAGGCTCGTCACTATGCTGCCACACCAACCACTAGATGGCACCATTGTTCCATTTCCACCTGGTTGGCGCCGGCTGTGCTATTGGGCTGCTGTTCTAAATACACTTGAGTCCACCGCAGAAGGCGCACGTGTGCTCAGAATGCCCACTGTCAGGTCTCTTGACTTACGCTAACATCTCGCCTCTCAACAGGACTGTCCGGACATTCATAAAGTCACTGGAAGCAACCGAAATGCCCTTCAGTAGGTGAATGGATAGTAAACTGGTACATCAAGACATTACAATGATGCCCTGGCTGGTGCCCTGGCTGGTGTGGCTCAGTGGATTGAGTACTGGCCTGCAAACCAAAAGGTCACCAGTTCAGTTCAATTCCCAGTCAGGGCACATGCATGGGTTGTGGGCCAGGTCCCCAGTTGGGAGCACATGAGAGGCAACCAGTCGATATGTCTCTCACACATTGATGTTTCTCTCCCTCTCTTCCTCCCTCCCTTCCCTCTAAAAGTAAATTTAAAACAAAAATTCTTAAAAAGGTTGCAAGTTCAATTCTTAGGGCACATACATATGTTGTGGGCTCATGTATGGGAGGCAACTGATCGATTTTTCTCTCTCACATCAATTCTCTCTCTCTCTCTCAAATCAATAAAAATATATCCTCAGGTGAGGATAAAGAAAAAAGAATCAACCAATGAATGTATAAATAAGTGGAACAACAAACTGATGTTTCTCTCTAAAACCAATACATAAAAAATGTTAAAAATACACATAGCATAAAATTCACCATCCTCAAAGAGCATCAAAATTATGTGTTTACCACGCAACGGTGAACAAGAGCCCAGCGCACAGGACAGAGCGGAGCTGCCTGCGCGGCCCAGGACCACCAGGCAGGGGGGAGGACGAGGCCTCTGGGAGGCCCACTGCCTGGAGCCAAGGGCCGGGGAACCAGAGGCAAGGTTCAATCTATGCCCAGTCAGGGCCCCCGAACCGCAGGGGAAATGCAGCAGACACTTAGGGAGGCGATTTGCTTCAGGGTAGAGCAAGAGGAAGATTACTAATGAGGAACGTCTGCGAGGAAAGGAAGGGCTTGGGTTATCCTAGCGTCAGGGAAGCACGAGAGGCCTCCGAAGAGCGAGGGCGAAGCGACCCCTCAGGAGCAGCCACTTCTCAGAGCACAGAAGGACGGGGCCATCGTTCACCCGTCGCTGTTTTCCCGAGCACGGGGCTCAGGAAAAATCTCGGAATCGTCAGCTTCTGCGTGCTTGGTGGGCTGTGTGTTTCCACTGTGCGTGTCTGTCTCGGCGCTCTGCGCACGGGCAGGGTGCGTGCAGAACTCACATCTGGGTTCCTAGTGGAGAGTGTGTGTAGGTTTCAGGTTGAGGGCCCGTCTCCGCACTGGGCTGGGCCGGGTGGGCCCTGCGCCGCTGTTGCAGGCTGGCTATTTGTCCCCGGGTTTCTGTGTGTTGTCGGATGTGTGTGCTTCCTAGTGTGTCTGTCTCCATCCACGTCTCTCTGTGTCGGGTGATGTACGTGTCTCCATGTTTCTGTGGATCTGCTCAAGTGTGTGTGTGTCGCACCGAGGTTCTGTGGGTCTGCCGGTATGTGTCTGTGCCTCAACGTATGTCCATGGGGTGTCTCTGCGAGGGGGTGACTGCAGAGGGAGACCCTCTCAGGGCTTCCGTGGGTCCGGGCTGTGTGTGTGTTGCATCCAGCATCTGTCTCGGTGTTCCTGTGTCTGGTGGTACATAGCGTGCTTTGTGGAGAGAGCCTTTCCTTCCGTTCTCTGAGCCATCTGGGTCGTGTGTGTGTCGCAGGGTAGAAGTGCCTCTTGTGTTCCTGGGGGCGGGCCGTGCGTTTCTGTTGGGGCAGAGCAGGGCTCTCCTGGCGTTCGGTTCTTTGGGGCGTGTATGCGGAGTCGCAGTGTGCTGCTCTCTGTGTCTGTGTGCTGGACGGCGTGTTTGTGTTGGAGAGGGAGTGCTCCTTTGGGTCTGGTTGTGTGTGTGTGGGTGTGCGTAGCTATGGGTGTGCCGGTCTCGGTGTTTTGTGTTGCGGGTGTGCGTCTCTCAACGTGTCTGTGAGTCTGGCCATGCGTGTGTGGCTCTGTCTGTCTGTGTGAGCTGCGTTCCTGTTTGGAGCCTGGCCGGGCTCAAGCCTTCTCCGGTCCCACATTCCTCCCGCTCCTTTGTGCTCTGAGCTACAAAAAATATTTGCGTTTTCCACGACTCATAATTTTTCCTCCTCAATCGCTACCAGATGTGGGTCCTGTGGTCCCCGTCCCCATGGCAACAGAGGTTCCAGCAGCCGCGGTTCCTTTTTGTGGCGCCTGCCCCGGGAGCTGGCACTGCTGCAGGCCCGAGGGGGTGGGGAGAGAATGCATGCCAGACGGGGGTGGGGTGGTGGGGGGTGGTGATGAGGGGTCCCAGAAGCTCCCTCCCCAAATGGCTACCCACATCATCCTTGGAGGGGTGCTTCTCTGCCTGGCCTCCAGGCTACAGCCTCTGACCCACGAGTGGCAGGAATTGGCAGCCAAAACTTCAGGAGGTACCCCTCCTCTTCTGGGAGGCACCCACACAGAGCAGTTCCTGGAGGTTGGGATCTGGGACACCCGGCAGCCGCCCAAGGCAGGGGGAAGAGAGACCCTGGGAAAGGCTTGATTAATGTGACCACTGCTGGTCCAGGCTGGGGAAGAGAGAGACATGGAGCTAACTAGGTGTGAGGGAGGGATCAGGAGCCACAGTGTGGTGAGTGGCGGTGCAGGAGAGGGGGTACAGCAAGAGTATGGCCTGAGCCACGGCCCGGCCCATCCCTACCCCTCAGTCACTGCCCTGCGACGCTGCGCCCTGCTGGGCACCCGGCCCTCTGGAAGGACTCTGAGCCTATGTTCTCAGCTCCAGCAGCTAGCATGGCCTGGTGCCTGAAAGGATCAGAGGCCAGCCGGCTGCAGGGCCACGGCTGGGAGGGTGGCCAGCTGACCTGAGGGAAGCAGCATGTCCTGGAGATAGGGAGTCCATGTGCTGCCTAATCAGGCCAGATGCAGGGAGTGTGCTCATGCAAGCCCGGCCAGATGTCCCACCCGTGGCATAAAGCCATCCCCTTTCAGGTGGCTGAGTCCCTGTATGGGTCATTGAAGTTGACCTCAATGTGGCATCTAGCCAGAGGACCAGAGTGTTGCCAGGTGAGATATCCGAGGTGCCAGCTTTGGTCAGACTTGTGTGGTGCCACGGTCCACTAGGGTGGGGTGAGACAGGAGTGGTGCATCCTGGCAGAATCTCCTGATCAAAATTGCTGGGCATCAAAAGATGGGGAAGAGGCCCAATAGGCAGAGGCAGGAAGACAGGAGGAGCCCAGATGGATGGAGGACGGTGGGAGCCACAGGAAAATAAGGCTTTATAGCTCAGGAAAGTCACCTGGGAGGCCTGCCCGAGCCAGAAGCAGTGAAGACTCTGGGAGACACATGGTCAGATAGAAGGCCAAACCAGAGTAGGGGGCTGCCTTTGGGGCCAGCAAGGGCTCTGGGCCAGGCCAGCTTCCCCCGCTCTCCCTCCACCACCCGTGGACCGGCGGGGTGGGTGAGTTTCCGGCTGAGGACAAGGAGCCTATTGAATCAGACAGTGGGACTCTATGCAGCGCCAGACCGTCTTGTTTGTGCGGGATGAGGCCCAGCTGGAGGTTGTGCCGGGGCCCACTGCCCCAGCCCCAGCCTCTGACCTGACCTAGCCACACCAAACAGCTTGGAGCCCCTGATTGTAACAACAACGAGCAGTGGGGAAAGCACAGGTCAGATGCAGCCCTGCAAACCTGCCCCTTAGAGTCAAGGAGCTCCACCTGATTTGTTCTGACCCCAGGACGGGATGGGCCAAGGTAGGAGGGATATTCACTTGATAAACAAATAACGGACAGGTGGATACAATCCTCTTCCATTGTGGCTCCAGGAGACCCACACCTGGACTCCCAGGCTCCACTTACGTTGAGGGATCCTGGGGGTGCGAGTACCGCCTGGAAGAGGTCACATACAACTTGAGGGGGACAACCTTGTCCAAGGCTCCGCAGACAGGAAGTAGTCAAAGCACAGAGGGGAAAAAGGCACTTTATTAAGAAAGCTTTGGCCAAGCCCCTGCTGGGAGGAGCCCATCCTGGGGCACCCAGATGAGGTGGGAGCAGCCCTGCCGGGGGTCTATAAATATGTCTCCTCAGGATACTGGAGTGCCCCTCGGATTCCCACCAGTGTGTGGCGTGGTGGGAGGCCATCAAAACCAGCTGATAGCTGAGGGGCCAGGGCTGGGAAGGCTGGGACAGGGGTGGCAGGGAGGGGGAGGGGGGAAAGACAGAACCCAGGGTGCTGAGACCCCTGGGGAGCAGAGACCAGCCCTCCTCCCCATGCTCAGGTCAACCAGATGCCCTGAAGCCCCACCAGTGGGAGTAGCCTGGGGTCGAGGTCAAGGAAAGGAGACTCCAGCCATAGGCACCAGGCCCTGGCAACGAGAGGCAGAGGGGGCAGAAGTGCTTCTGGCCTCAGCCAATGAGAAGGCAGGCCCAGACGAGTGCACGCTTGTAAGAGGTGGTCTCTAGGTAGAACCGTCTAGTCCTGGCCTTTGAGACCCGGGCTGGCCGGAGCCCTACATTAACTTGGACAATGCAAAGGGAGTCGCCAGCTAAGCGCCTGTCAGGCCTTAACCAATGGGAGCCGCCGCTGGGGCCTGAGCTAATAAGATGCAGCCTCCCTCCGTACCCGTCTGGCCTCCGCCCCTGCGAGGCCGTCGCGCACAAGCCACCGCAGGGACGCCGGGGCGGGCGCGGATCGAGAGGTGGCAAGCAGCGCTGCGAAGCCGGGTGAGGCTGTGGGCGTGGCCGGGCCGCCGCCTGCTACAGGGTGGGCGCGCCCGCCCTGCCCAGCTCGCCCGCCGCTTCCCGGCTCTTCTTGCGCGGTGGCTTCTGGATGGGGGTCTTCTTCCGGGGGGTGTCCGGCACGGATGCGCCGTCCGCCGCCTTTTCCAGCCCTGGGGCCTCAGGCGCGGGGGCCGGCGAGGCGGAAAGCACAGAGCGCTTGGCCTTCTGCGGCGGCGCCGGCTTCTCCCGGGGGCCCTGTGCGCCCAGGGTTCCCTCGGCGCGGCCCAGGCTGCGAGTCTTGTCGCGCAGCTCCGCGGCCAGCATGGACGCGGCCTCGGGCGCGCTGCGCGGGGGCCCGTTAACGTCCATGGGCTCCGAGAGGCCGGAGCCGCGGCCCCGAGCCCGAGCCCGGGGTGGGGAGGGCGCGACGAGGGCTGGCTCCTCTTCGGCCAGCCCTGGGGGCCGTAGAGTCGGGTTGCGGGTCCGAGGGCTGCCGGGCTCGTCTGGCCGTGCAGATGTGTCGCTGGGCGTCCGTTTCCTCTTGCTGGGGCTGGGCGCCACCTCGAGGCCCAGGGGTGGTGGTGAAGGCGCACGGACAGCGCCACCGGCGCCGTGCTTGCCGTGTATCCAAGACACCTTGGGCTTGGTGGCGGGGTCCGGTGGTGGTGGTTTCCTGCGCTCGGGAGATGGCGAAAGCGACAGGCCGCCAGCCTCTCCCCGGACCCGGGCCGGCCGGGCCTCGCGCCGGGCCACACGTGCGTACAGAGCCCCGCCAGGCCCCTCCACACTCGATGCCGACCTCTCGCTGTCAGAGGACGCGGGGAGGGGCGTCGCCTCCTCGGAGGAAGCTGGCGTGGTCACCGGTGCGGGGGACGGCACTTGTACCTCGGCAGGGGCGCTGGCAACTTCCCGGTCTCGGGTTTCCGTTGCGGCTTCTGACAAAGGAAGATTGGAGGTGGTCAGGCCACTAGAAAGAGCCTGAGGCACCTAGCCTCCAGGCGCAAACCTTCGCCTTCCCTCCCCCTCCCTGGTGCTTAGTCGCCCTGGCATCCAAACACGCCTGGTGCATTCATAGCACTAACCACAAATCTAGTTCTTAGCCCTACAGCTGTGTCTGAGTGCTGGAGGGCGAAAAGCACCTTCCCAGCTGAAGCTGCGACTTCAGCCTGGCCTCGAATCCCTCCCCCACCACACCCCCCAGCCTGGAGGCCACTACCATCAAACGTAGCCCTTCAACACCTGCAAGGGAATTCATTCTCCTTCCCAGGTTCAGTTCCCACTCAGGGCACGTGCCTGGGTTGTGGGCTGGGTCTCCTGTTGGTGGTGCATGGGAGGCAACCCACTGATGTTTCTCTCTCTTTCTCCCTCCCTTTTTCTCTAAAATAAATAGTCTTAAAAAAAAAAAAAAGGCTCCCAAGATCACCCAGGCAGATGGTCAGGGCAGGAAAGAAGCCAGAATCTAAGCTGGTCAGGCTCCTTCCTGCTGCTGGCCCGCTCCGGCCTCAGGCAAAGGTGCTTGCCCATACCCTGTAGACCTGGCCTCCTGCCAGCTCTGCTCCCTCCTCCTCAGACTCAGGACCTCCTCTCTGCCTGGTCTCCCCCAGCAACGAACCTGGGCTGTGGTTAGAGAAAGGAGAGCCCATCCATCTCCCCAGACCCCATCCTGGTTCAGCACTGCGCGGCACCCAGCCCTGCTCCACTGCCTCAGCTGTGAGTCCAGGCCCCAGGGAAGAGCCCGATCACCACACCCTTTCTCTCCATGCTGCCTCTGCTGATCTTGGGAGACCTTTCAAGCTGGAACATTTCACTGGCCTGGAGCAAGGCTTAAGCAGAGCAGTACTCACCTTCGTGGGGCACGCAGTACACAGGGCCTTCATCGGTAGTGTCGAAGGAAGAGAAGGAGGCCCGGGAGGACCAGGAAGGTGAGGGCTGCTCCAGTCCTGACGGGGGCTCCAGGAAGCTGCAGTTGAGTGTGTTATCCAGGTCGTGATGGGCCACTGAGGAAGAAGGGCGGCACCGTTGCCAGGGGCCCTGCCCTGCCCCAGCCTGCGCCCTCCCCAGTCCTTCTGCCACAGATGATGGAGCACCAGCCCCACCCTGAGACTGTGTGTGGGCCAGGCGCTCCAACAGGTAGAGTGACACTAGGAGGCCAGGATCGGAGAATGGGTAGCGGTGACCCAGGGAAAGTGAACATATTCAAAGGTGCAAAACTAGTGTGTGTGGCCGAGGAGCTGAAAAAGGCTGGGCGGAAGTGCTGGGAAGAGAGACAAGGCTGCCTTTGGCTCAGCCCATCTCAGTAGGCTGTACCCCCAGGCTTGGCCCCCATTGTCTGCGCAGATGCAGACCCCGCAATGGGAGAATCCCACAGGCTGGTTGGCCTCTCTCCTATTTTACATATGGGATGTGGAGTCCAGCCCCTACACTTGTGGCCAAAGATCCCACTCTGCTGGCTGGGCAAAGGGGTTTCTCAGTTGTCTCCATCTTTACCTTCCAGAAGATGGAGTCTCCCTCTTCCCCTCATCTTTGAAAACCATGGGAAAGAGAGAGAGTCTACCCTGGCGTGTGTCAGTGCAGATGGAGAAAAGCAGCATCTCCACCCACCCCCAGGGTCCTTCGGTAGGGTGAGGGCTCCCAGGGCCCACCTGCCCACTTTCTAGGAAGGACCCAGGGCACTGCAGGGGGTCGAGGTTGGGGGGTGGATCTTCTCCTGGTGCCAACAGTCCCCCTTGCCCCACAGTTCACCTGCAGCTCCAGGTGAACGCACTAGACCTTAGCCTGTACACCTACAGACTGGGGGTGGGTGGGCTGCCCCCAGGACCCAGATGTCTGCACCCCGCACTGCACCCCAGATGCAAGCACACTCACAGAATCAGGGCCCAAGGCCGCCCCCACACGTAGGCCTCCTACCTTCTTCCCTGGGTTCTCTGGAGTCAGCACCCCCTTTTTCCTTCCCTCCAGTCGCACCTCCTCACGCTCCCCCAACCCTACATCAACATTCATTCAGGGGCCCCACATTTCCTCACACCAGCACCTTCACACCTGCTTCCCAGCAGCCTCATGCGTGAGGTGTTCCCCTAGAGAACCTGTGCCGGCATCCTTACCTACGACCTTGGGTAGCTTCTGCCTGCGGAGTGGGATCCGGGGCAACTTCATGCTGATGCGGCTGAAGCGCCCGCAGAGTCTTTGGGGAGCCTTTTTCCTCCCAAGAGAGAGCTCCCTGGGGAGGGGGAGGCGGAGCCTGAATAAAGGGGAGGGTCTAGGCGGGGCCTGGAGAAGTAGGTTCGATCTCGGTGGGAGCCCAAACAGAAAGGGAGAGGACTGTGCTAAAAAAAGGGCAGGGTCACGCTCCAGGGGTGGGGCGGGGCGGGAGTGGGGGACCAGGGCCCCAGCCAGAGGGTGGGGTTGGTGGGGAAAGGTTCCGCAGCACCAGTACAGGGTGCGTCCTGAGCCTCGGAGAGACCCGAATCGCATCGAGCCTCACCTGCGTGCGGGGTCCTTGCCCCGGCAGGCGCAGCAACAGCCGAGCAGCGAGAGCAGCAGACCCAGGAGCAGGGCGAGCAGCGCGCCTGCGCCCATCACGCCCTTACGCTGATTGGTCTCTGTAGGGTGTTAGGATCAGCGAGAGTGCCAGCACCCTGCCCCCCAACCCCCGCCACCTCACAGCCAGAGCCCCGCTCACCAACTCACCCAGGCGGCAGGCACCGGTGACCGGGTCGCACGAGTCCTCGTGGCAGCTGCAGGCCTGGGCGCAGTCCACGCCATGGAGCCCTGGCGGGCACGTCAGGTTACAGCTGCGGAGACATAGGTTCAGGGAGGGCCACAGCGACCCTCTGTGATGCTTTCCGCTCTTGCTCCCGCAGCCAGCCAACCTCGGTCCTGGAGCCCATTCTCTAGAAATTGATAACCACTTCCACCTCCGGGCACACACTCAGCCACTGGTGTTTTATAAATAGATGTATGTGCACATCAGCGGGAGGTTCCTGGGGGATGGCCGGTGGTCACCTGGCTGTAGTGCCCACTTCTGGGGCTGACTCGTGTGCGCACGAAGAGGGGCTGCCAGATCAAACTCTTGGCTGTCAGTGGAGGTCCCTGCTCACTCTACACTAGCTCGGGGTCACCGACTGCTCCACACCAGGAGCCTGTGGCCACTCCCTAGCTAAGGTAAAGGAACCAAAACTGATGGCTTAGGCCTTGGTCCAAACAGAGAAGCACCTGGGGTCTGGCTGGAGCCCTGTGTCGGGCTCATAACCCTCAACACCCTTTAGGTCCCCGAGCACTCACTGAGGCCCGTGGACGCCAGGGCTGCACAGGCAACGCCCCGACTGGAAGTCACAGTGGCCGCTGCCGCAGTCGGCGCACACGAATGCGCAGTCCTCTCCGTACGTGCCATTGCTGCACTTGGTCTCGCACCTCGAAACATGGGGAGGAGGGGTCAGTGGAAATGGGGGCGAACAAGCCCAAGTCCGTAGCGCCCTCCGACGCAGGCACCGGGGGAGGTGGGGCTGGGAGCTGTGGGACGGGGACGGATTCCAGCACAGGCTGCTCACCTGTCGCCGATCCAGCCCGCGTTGCAGCGCGTGCACTTGCCAGTGACGTGGTTGCAGGCGTGCCCGTCGCGACATGGCGGGCAGCGGTGGCTGCAGCCCTCGCCGTAGAAGCCGGTGGTGCACAGCTGGTCGCACTTGGTGCCGTTCCAGCCGGGTTCGCAGGTCACGCAGCGGCCGTCCGCCACTTTGCACGGCTGCAGGCCCTTGCACTGACCGCACCTACAGAAGGGGCGGGAGGCTAGGCGCCGCCCGGAGCCGCCTAACCCCCTCCCAATTTGGCGGCCTGCCCTTCCTCCTCCCACCTCTGGGGCCCGGGGTCTGCACTCACCGGCGGCGACAGCCCAGGCCGTAGAAGCCGGCAGGGCACGGCTCCCGGCAGTACTTGCCGCGGAAGCCCGGCTCGCAGGCGCACGTGCCGTCCACAGGGTGGCAGCGGCCGTGTAAGCACTGACAGTAGCGTTCGCAGCGCGCGCCGAACGTTGGCTCGCGGCACTGGCAGCGGCCGCTCTGTTGCTCGCACGGCGACCCATTGCAGGCACACTGATTGTTGCAACTACGGCCCCACCAGCCTGCGTGGCACAGGCACGCGCCAGTCTGTGGGTCGCAGCGGGACGTGGCGCTGCAGTAGCACGCGCTGGAGCACTGAGTGCCCCACCAGCCGGGCTCGCAGCGACACGCGCCGCTCCGCGGGTGGCATATTCCGTGCTGGCACTGGCACGCATGCTCACAGCGTGCTCCCCAGCGCCGCGCGTGACACGTACACTGGCCGGTCACGTCCTCACACTGCCCGTGTGGGTGGCAGATACACAGCTCCTTGCAGTCGGGCCCCCAGAACTGGCGCGGGCACTCTACGGGGGCAAGCGGAGAGGGTAGGAGGCCCGGGCACTCGCGAGGGAGCCCGGAACCATCCTGAACCTGTCCGCGTCCTCCCCACACCCGCTTCTGGGAACCCCCTTTTAAGCTGGATCCTGTTCCCGGGTCAGACCCCGCCCCTCTCACAGGCCCCGCCCCTCTCCCCAGTATCCAGCCCCACTGCCCAGCGCCCGCTGCTGAGATCAGTGCTCACTGGTGTCGCAGTTGGCACCGAAGTAGCCATGGCGGCAGCGGCACTCGCCAGGCCTCACGCACACCTCGTTCTCCGAGCACGTGGAGTTGCCTTCGCACACCGCTGCGGACAAGAGGGGCCCGAGCTGCCGCGCGTCCAGCCCCCAACACTATCCCCACCTCTCCGTAGCCCCACCCCCTGCCCAGGTCCCCAGGATGTCCCACTCACCGATCCAACACTCATCCCCCTTCTGCCTCCAGCCCGCGCAGCACGTGGGTTCCTGGGAGCTGCAGGCAGAGAGAGGAGACTGAGCCCCAACCCTTGTCCTCTATGGGGCTTCCTGGCAACCGCCACTCTGCCGTGGGGAGGTGGTTATCGGGGCCCTGCTGTGTATGGGAGTCAGGTACTGTTGTAGGTTGTAGGTCTGGAAGAATCCCAGCAAATAAGGACAAATTCCAGCCCTCTGCCATCTGACTTTGGAAGGTGACAGAGGGCACACCACCAATAGACCTAAAAAGAACTTCCCAGCCCCTCTCTACAAGGAGCCTCCCCCATTCTCCCCAACCCATCTAACTCTCTGTACACCCCCCCACCCCCTGCCATCCACCAGGCCTGAGAAAAAGGGAACCTATGTGTCTTAGGAAGGGCAGCAGTGAGGTAGGGGCTGGAGAGGTCCCTGAACTTCTGGGACCTGCGCAAGCATGGCTTCCTGGATGAGCAGTTGGGGTTAGTGCCAAGGCAGATGTGCAGCCTCAGAGTGAGGTGTCCTCTCAGTGGAGGGGACTTCTAGAGGGACAGGGCACACCTGGGAGTCCTCCACGAGTAAGGGAGGTAAAACTGAGGCAAGCACCAGGGCAAGACTTGACCTGAAGGAAGGAGGTATTAAAGCATCTACTTAATATGTTTTAAAAATCTTGTTTAACTTTATTTGGCTTTACAAGGTTCATGATATCACCTCAGTAGAAGGAAAAGAATTTGGAACAGTCACATTTGGGGGCAGCACAGCATCCAAAACTCTGGGCTAATGGAGTGTGTGGGCACAGAGGTTTGGAGGCCCTGCCGGAGTGAAGCCATTACCACTGGGTACACAAGGGCTGAAATGGGGTATGCCCACATTTGGGGGCAAAGGAGGCTGAGGAGTAGACGCTCAAGCACAGTTTGTAGGGTCCCATCAAACCTAGAAGAACTTCAGCCACACCCCAAAAGCACACAGCAGCCACTCATGCTCTAGAGAAAAGAAGTGTGCTGCTTCCAAAGGATCTGAACCTGGATGTGGTGGTGGGAAGACGATGGGAGGGGGCCTAAGGACCCTGCGGGAGGGGCCAGGCTGGGCAGGGAAAGGCTGCAGCTGTTCCACATCATGCCCCTCAGAAGGTGCCCCCAGCCATTGCCCAGCTTGAGGACTTCAGCACACCCTGGGGGAGGGGGTGGCTTAGGGCCCCACCCCACCAAAAGAGCTTGATTCTCCCTCAGGCCAAAGAAGTGGGAACTGGGGAACAGGACCCATAAAAATCTCAAAGCAGAAGAAAGGGGCCCAGCTTATTTTCCACAAGTAGAACTAGAAACCTGCCACAGGGAACACAAAGAGGGCCTGGCCTCTCCTGCCCTCCCGTTGTCCGCACCTGCTCCTCCCCACACCCCCCACCCTTGCCTGCTCCAGGGATCCTGGTGCCCATCTGAAGGTAGATCCAGGTTTGGAGGCCCATCACCCTCTGTCTTTTCTGCCAGTTCTGAACCCACCTCTCTGGGAGGAGAGCCTCTATGGGTGGCCTCCTGCAGACAGCCTTTCCAGATGGCCTGCTGGGATGGTCACTGACCACCTTCTGCTTGGCTACATGATTCTGTGGTTAGGAGCCTGGTTTAGGGCCCCTGTAAGGTGGATCTGATGCCTGCATCTGCCACTGGCTGTGACCTTGGGCACAGAACTTAACCTCTCTGAGCTTGAGGCTCCTTATCTGTAGAATGGAGCCCCTGGGTTTGGCAGGAGTTAAGCCGAACTGTCCCAAGCATTTGGCACAAACTAAGAGCTCAGCCAAGACTGTACTCCACTCTCCAGCCCATACAGAGCAGGCTCCAGGCTCCTACACCGCCCGGCTCTCTTCTGCCCCCCTGGACACCCCTTCTCTGGTTTCTGCCCCACCCTGTCCCCATGCTCTCTCCTCTCCTGGTCCCATCAGGATGCTGACAATGCCTCCCAGCCCTCCAGGGGGCTCTCCTCCCAACACTGAACTCAGCCTTCTCCCATCTCAGGGAAGCCCTGTCCTTCCAGGCTGGGGGGCTGAATCCCCAGAGGTGTCCCTGACTCTACACTCTCATAGCACCTGACTCTCCCAGATTTCTCCTGACTCCCTAACTGCTCCCACCTTCTGCCCTCCTGCCCCCAGTTCCTATGCCACGTGACAGCCAACCCTTGTCAGTTCCCATCCCTCTTCTATGCAAAGCCCCTTTGAGTTTCCATGGCCCTCAGACAAAAAGCCCAAGTCCTCAGAGCACTGGGCAGACCCCGCTGTGGTCGGTCAGCCCTTCTAACTTTGGCCTCTCCTCCACCATCACCCTCCCAGGCTCTGCCCAGCCCCCATAGTCCTTAGAGAAGGCCCTCTGCACTCAGGGCCTTCCCCCCCACCCCCAAATCACAGGGCTTTGCTCCTCTCCTGCCAGCCTCTGCCCACTCATCACCTCTCAGGGGGTCCCCCAGATCGCCCTAAGGGAAAGGGCACCCCCAGCTGAACACCTCCTCCCCAGCACTTGCTCTAAGTCCCCTGCACCACAGGGACGAAGGTGTTTGTCTTCCCCTTTGTACCCCTGCACTAACTATAGGCCTGGCACACTCAGGATGCACGGGATTTTACTGGCTGCATGTTTGCTTCCCTCCCCTGGTCCTCCTGCCTCTGGGAAAAGGGAACTGCTGGTGGGAGACTTGGCAGGATAATAGATAGCCCAGGCTCCTGGTGGGCAGTGGCCAAAGTGGCTGTCATTCCCATTAACCAGCTCCACACATGACCACAGTCACCACCCCCCCTCCACTCCATGAGGTAGGGACCATCAGCAGTCCCATTTGACAGAGGCGGAGATGGGTCCAGAGAGGTTAAGCGATTTGATCGGGGCCACACAGCTAAAGAGAGGTAGCAACTGCTTCTGAAACCCAGACCCGGGCTCTTGGCTACTAGAGAAGGCCGCCTCTCGGGGAGGTCTCGGGCAACGCGGAGTGGGAGCGAAAGGCTAAGGCTCGGGCTTCCAACTCCAGCCTGCCGCTGGATCCCCAGCACCGACCCCAAGGGGGAGCACGGCGAGGCGGATAGGCAGGGCCCGCGGCGATCGCGCCCTCCCCCTCTTCAGGCAGGGCCCCGCCCGCCACCGCCGCTGCATTCCTGGGGCCGGGGAGGCCCGGGAGGCTGTGTCGGCGTCGATGCGAAGCAGATGGCGGGCCAGGCCGGGCCCCCGCCCCGGAGGCGGGGCTCGCAGCGGGGAGGGGTCTGCGCGCCTCGGGATCCAAGCTCGGAAACCCCGCGCGGCCCCCTCACAGCCCCTTGTCTGGGGCGACGGCCGAGCCCCCGGACGCGGCCTCCCAAGGCCTTGCAGCCGACGGCGCCCGGACGGGACCCAGCCCCGAGCCCCGCGGCCGCCTCCCAACACGCGTCAAGGCACCCACACACGCCAGGTCCTTGCCCCTGCGCGGAGATGTCCTTGACCTCGACGTGGCCTCTGACTGGCGGACCAGGTCCTGCGACCCCAGCGCCGAATCCTAGCATCCTGTCCTTTGATCTTCACCCTACGCGCTAGGTCTTAGACCTGCCGCCCTCCGGCAGGCCTGCTTGGGGAAGCCTGTCCCACACTGGCTTCCCCAGCCCGCTCCTTGTGACATCCTAGTATCCCCACCCGGAGGTCCCACATCCTCCCGACCCCAGCGCACGTCGTTGTCCTTTCAATTCCTGCTTCTAGTTCACTCTGAGCGCAGGCTCCTCGGTGCCCACTTTTATCACCGCCCTTCTCGCAGGCGCGCCCGCTCTTTCTAAGAAACAAATCTGTCCTTCCGTGTCTCGACTGCCTGAATACCTCTCCGGCTCCTGTAGGGACAGCGCAGCCCCATCTCTCCCCAACCCTCATCCTCCCTCTTAACTCTGGAGTCACACTCTCGCCCCGGGCCTTTGCACATACCATTCCATCCGCGTGGAATGCCTTTCCCCAACTTCAACCTACGCCCTTCACAACCCGGCCTAGGGGTCTCTTTTTCTAGGCCTGGAATCTCGGACACTGTGTGTCACCCCTCCCGGCGCCCACTGCACCCCGATCTTTCCTCTGCTGAACTTCTTGTCCGGGGTATCCTCGGATGCTCCGTCGTGGCTCGGCGCCCAGACTCGGCCTGGAGCGGAGCCGGCGTCGGCGAGGGTGGCTGAAGGGGCCTGCGCTTTTGGCATAGGGAGGTCTCGGGTGTCCACCCCCCTCCCAGGGCGGGGCAACCCCTCTCCCCCGGCCCCGAGCGTCCTCTTCGGCCCCCTCCCCCAGCCAGGCCGGGCTCCTACCCAGGCGCACGGCACACGTTGCGGCCGCGCGGGTTCAGCTCCTCAGGCGCCACTGGGTCGGGCAGCAGCCAGAGCAGCAGCAGCAGCAGCGACAGCAGCAGCGGAGGCGGCGGTCCCCTGGCTCCCCGGCGCCGCGCCGGCCCGGCCCCCCGGGGCCCTGCGCCCTCCATGCGGGCGCGGGCGCGGGTGCGGCCGCAGCGAGAGCGGCCGGAAGCGGAGTGCGCGGCCGGGCGGGGGGCGGCAGGAGGGGCGCCGGGCCGGGCAGGAAATTCCACATCGGCTCCCTGATCCCGGGCCAGCCGCGGCCGGCCAGGCGGCAGCGCCCGCCCCGCGCGCCAGACCCCACCCTCCGGCCGCGCCACCGCCCCTCTGCGCGGCCCCC
The DNA here is from genome assembly GCA_007922815.1 of Macrotus californicus. Classification (NCBI taxonomy): domain Eukaryota; kingdom Metazoa; phylum Chordata; class Mammalia; order Chiroptera; family Phyllostomidae; genus Macrotus; species Macrotus californicus. Next base: position 135,515 of record VMDR010000880.1, on the reverse strand, counting down.
GCCCCCACGCGGCCGCTCTCAAACTTGGGGAGAACTTGGAGGGGCCCGCAGAGCGTCGGGGGAGGGTGGAGCCGCGGGGGCTTGCGAGAGGAATCCCCAGTCCCAGTGCATTTTCCTTCCCTCTCCAGACACCCATCTTCTGGAGAAGCCGCCCGTGCGGACTTCACTGTGCGGCCAGGCTCCGGGCGGGAAGGCGGCTGGGGGACAAGGGCGCGACGCACCGAAGTCTCCCCTTTACCCCCAGGGCCTCGGAAGCGGCCAGGGAAGGGTGTCCTGTAGACTACCCAAGTCAAGGCCGCAATCCTGCCTCTGCTGAACTCCATCCCCCGTCTCCACTCCCTGGATCCGTGTAGTGCCAAGCTGGGTGGTCAGTGCAAAGCCTGCAGTGAAGGGAACAGGAACAGGATGCTCGAGGCCTGTGGGTACACTCGGGCTAGCTCAGAGGCCTGGGCAGATCATCTACGTAGAGATGGACTGGAGAGATGGCAGGGAGGTAGGACGGCCCAGCCATGAGCTCCCACAGAATGTTGGGGTAAAAGCAAAGGTGGGTGGGAGAGCTCCAGTCCAGAGACCCTGCAATCCTTGTCAGAGGTTGAAAAGGGTCTGGGGAGCCTGGGAGAAGGATTCTGCTTGAGAAGGCTGCTGGATTACCAAAAGGAAAAGACCAGAGAGTGTCCTCAGGGTTGGAGACTTAACTCCTGCTTCAGGAGGGCAGGAAGTGACAGCACAGCGCAGAGCAGGGGCAGCAGGGAAGGAGGAAGGGGCACAAGGCTGAGAGGAACAGGGCCCAGGGGGACCAAGAGGAAGAGTAACTCTGGGACTGGAAAGTAGAGGGGTGCCTAGTGACTCAGGGGATGGCAGATCAAACCCCAGGGCCCAGGGGGCAGGGTAGGTGGACAAGCCTGCAGATGGAATAAGGGAAGTGGGAGCAGCTAGGTCCCTATAAAGATGAGTGCAGGCTTTGAGGATTTAAGATCTGGCAAGAGGCCCTGAGCAGGGAGAGGGGTGCCTGCCTTCTCTTGGGAAGCAGGCTGCACGCAGATACTGAGGAGGGAGGGAGTGGTGTCTTTCTTTACTTATGTGGGGGCCTATCTGCCAGGAAGGGGGACTGGAGGAGGAGGCTTGGAATAAGGGCCACCAAAAGGTCCAAGGCTAAGGACATCGCCAGGACACCAGGCAGACTGAGTTAGAGGCCTGTCCAGGACAGGTTGGTGAGGGTGGAATGAGAAGCAGGGTAGGGGGCTTCTGGGGTTAGGGCCCCTCACCGAGTCATGCTAGTGCAGGAGAGAGGCCCGAGGCAGGTAACGACTGGGTAGACTGGAAGAATTCACACCCATGGGATCCAAATGCAAACACTTCTTGGAGACAAGTAAACAGACCAAACCACTTCTGGGAAGTTCCTCCTGGGCATGGCCCTGACCTCAGCAGTGCCCTCCCAATGCCAGAGGGTAGGGTGAGGTGGGGGGTGGGGGTGGGGTCCTGCCATGGAGGCCCCCCCATTGGTTACCACCAACAGAGGCAGGCAGTGGCCCATGTGGCTGCAGTGAATGCCCAGCAGCCTGTGGCAGCCCCACTCCTGGTCTTTAGAGGCACAGATCCCAGGGCTGGAAGCACTCACCCTCCCTGGATTGAGTTCACGAACAGGCACCTCAAACTCTATCCCCTTGTTTCCCCTCCCTTCACTACTGCTCCTGGTCCCAGATTCCTGTGAAGAACACTGCTGGACGATGCCTCCACTCCTGAATGTCTCAGATCTCTACCCACCTCCATCTATGTACCACCCAAAACAGTCTAATATCATACATGGCTGTCCCCGACTGCCTGCAGGACAAGGACCGTCCCAGCCTCATCTCACTCAGAACCACCGTTCCCTGCATGTGCACCAAAACAGCCACCTCATGGTTGACAGCAAGACCCGGTGTCGAATGCAGGGCCCGTATCTGTCCCAGACACCCCTACACTGCTGTCCGGAGACTGCAAAGTTCAGGTGGAGTGATCTTCCACGTGCCTCGCCTGGTGACAGATGAGTACCAGAATAAGGAAGCTGTGGGTTCCCTGACACCCACAGCCCACCACACAGGACAATTGTGGGAACCTAGAGCCCAAGCTGATCAGTTCTGGCCAGGATGGCTTCCCAGCGGTCAACTTCGAAGGGTAAGGGTTTTGCAGGCAGAAAGGGATGAGCAACAAACCAAATGAATGTATGGATGCAGGGCCTGTGAACCTCAGCTGCCAAGGCCCAGGGGCAGGAGGTGGTGGGAAGTGTGGCCACAAATGCCAGGCTGGGCCCCGAGGCTGCAGTGGCAGGGCCAGGTAGCTACCCAGCTTTCAGGACCCCTTCCACAGCTAGCATCGACCCCACCCCATGCTCGGCCGAGCACCCAAGAGCCTTCCCTCCTCCCCGTGGACCAGAGGTCTCTTGTAAAGCTATGGCTCTAGGTGGGGAGATAGCGCCCGCAAGTTTGGGACATATTGAAGATGTGGGGCTGGGAGAGCATTTCTGGTGCTCTCTACCCCAGAAATACCTAGTCTGCAGGAACTGCTAGGCTGGCCTGAAAGGGGATGGCAGAGACAGGATGTGACAGACCCCAGTCTGGGCCTGTGTTCTCACACCTCACCCTCAGGAGCAGGGGAGAAGACCACGGAGAACTGTGGCCACCCTGTCCCATTGGAAGTGACCCACCAGGGTCAACAATGGGCTTTGACACCCTGCAGTGCAAGTGTGTGATGCCACGTTGGGGTTAGGGAGTGGGGGCGTGTTTCCTCAGGAGTACCCAAGCCCCAAGAGTCAGTGAGGAAGGTCACATGCATGGCCCTGAGGAGCAGGCAGCAACTCCCACTGGTCTCACCCCACACCCCACCGTCCTAAAGGCGTCAGAAAGGAGAGCCCAAAACAACTGACTTCCTGCCCCTCGCCCCACCCCTTCCTCCCATCAAGGAGCTGTCACTGCCCCTCTGTTCTCCTCCCATCCACGACAGGGTGCCAGTCACAGCAGGCTCTGGGCAAGGCACCGAGGAACAGAGAAGACCCAGTTGTCTCCATGGTCTGCCCAGCCGCCTGGGAGCGGACAGAACCATAGGAAGTCGCAGATGGGCTGCAGGGCGTGCTGGCAGGGAGGCCCGTGGTAGGAGTCTGCGGTGCAGAGCCTGCGGCAGGCGGGAGAGGAGCGTGTTCAGTGGAAGCTGTGTCGTGTGGAGGCAAAGCTGGTGGCCCAGAGAGGTCCTCTCCACTGCACCAGGGAGCCGATGCGCTGAGAATGGAACTCCTCCGGCAAACCTGTAGGAAGTGCAGCTTCCTCCCGCCACACATGTGGATGCGGGAGGTGGGGAAGAGCCCATCCTGACAGGGCCTCCCTCCCCAGGCCCTGGGGCCCACTTCCTGAACCTCAGGATGAGCTTTACTTGGGGCTGAAGTATAGCCAACTGTTTGAAAAGGAGCTCCTCACCAGAGAAGGTACTCCAGCAGGCCGGTGACCACCTGTCACCAGGCTGGGGTATGTTTCCAGGTGACATCCCTCTACCTGGGGAGTGTACTGTGCTCTTGTCCCTGAGACAGGCTTTTGGTTTCCCACTTCCACTCGGCAGCTCTGGCCTTGGCTCCCACACCAGAGCTGAGCCCCCAGCCAACTCTCTCCCCGAAAGGAATCCAGTACTTCCCGGTGCTGCAGCCTTAGACAGGCCATGAAAAGAATTGAGGCCGTGGCCACAGGAACGATTCACACCTTTTGTAAGAGGATTTATTTCATTTACCAACAACATGGGGTCAGAAAAGCCCAGCTGTAGGGAATCTTATCACTAGAACCAATCTCACGCAGCCTTCAGACTCTGCTCCCTCTCCAGCCCTTGGGAGCCCTCAATTGCTCAGGCCTCTGGCTACTGGGTAGGCAAGGGCCTCACCCTACCCCCTCCCTGCCCACAGAAGGGGGCTTGCCCAGGTGTCAGGCCCCAGGTCCCTTTGGAAAAGGACACTTTCTCAGCCCAGCAAGGACCAGAAGCAGGGAGCAGGGAAGCCAAGACAGCTGGTGACAGTAGACCCTGTCTGAAATGAGAAGGAGCGGGCCTGGTAACCCTTTCAGAGGGCCAGAGCCTTCCCAAGCACTCCCCCTGCATGATGGTCCACAGCAGAGATCTACAGAGCCCCGCAAACACCCGCTGCAAGCTGGCAGACAGGCTGGTGTGAAGGAAGGGTGGCAGTAGCCAGCCGGCAGGGGGTGCCAGAAGGACAGGTCCCAAGGCCCGAGGGTGAAGTGCTCTGGCCTGGGCTGCCCTGGGAGCTCCCACCGCGGCTCCCGTCCTGCTCACACCAGCCCCAGAGCCCTTAGTCTTCACTGGAGTTGTCGAACTCCTCCCAGTCAGACACACTCATCACCTCGGAGGCGAAGTCCGGGTCGGCCTGGCGGTCAGGGGTCCCACGGGGCGGCTCGAGGAGCAGGGAACGGGGCAGGGTGAGCACACAGGCCGCCAGGCCGGAGATGGAATTGTCCAGCTGGGGCCCCTCCTCCCAGCAGTCCTTCTCCGCGTCATAGATGTGCACGTAGCCTGTGCGGCTGCCGCGGTTGTGTGAGCGGCCACCCAGCACATAGATCCTGTCGTCCAGCACAGCAATGCCGGGCTCCCCATGCCCTGCTGGGAGTGGGCAGACAGATGACCATTGCCCAGACGTGCAGCTGTAGCAGGCCACCTGCAAAGTCAAGGCCGGAGTATAGCCAGGCAACTGCTGGGACGGGACTGCCAGCCTGGCCCAGGCCGCCTGGGCAGGGCAGCAATCTTGGCCAGGCCCTGGACCCACACCAAGGCTGAGGGGCATATGGGCAGTGGATACACCCTGCTCCCCTGGGGGAGGGTTTGGAACCAGTGTCGAAACACCCTGTCCCGTCTCCAGGGCCCACAGTCAGCCTGTGGCCCCAGGAATGTGGGTGTGTTCCAGTTGGATGCTGTCATTTTCCACGGTCTGGTGGTACTGGTTCTCTCCCCTCCACAAGACTGAAGCTGACTGAGGTCACAGATCCCACGTAATGTCATCACCCACCCCCCAGTAGCACCCCATACCAGGGGGAAATGCAAATAAAATGTGGAAATAGCCTCTTGCTGACTAATAACCATCAATGCTCTCTCGTTTTCAAAATGACCTCAAACAGTAAACAAATACATGGAAAAATGTTTAACCTACTAGTAACTCAAGAAATGCAAAATAAATGGTCAGAGACAAATTGACCAGAAACCTTAACCAAAGACCGTAAAACCCAATGCTGGTGAAGGTGTGGTGAAGCTACTCTGCTGAGCACGTGTCTGACGAGCCAGGCAAAAGGCAGGTTGGCAATAGGTACTCAAAGCCATACGAATCTTACCTTTTGACTTAATAATCAGCTTTCGTTTTCCAGCTGTGGTAGGCAGAGAACTGGCCTCCCAAAGGTGGCCGTGTCCTAATTTCTAGAACTTGTGTTCCTTGACATGGCAAAAGGGGCTGTGCAGACGTGGGCAGGGCTACGGACATTGGGGCGGGGAGGTTACCCTGGGTTTTCCGGGTGGAGCCACCTAGTCGCACCAGCCCTTGAAAGCAGAAGGGAAGGTACGACAGGAGAGAGGAGAAGCAAAACTGCCGTTGTTGGCTTTGAAGGTGAAGTGGCCCTGTGCCAAGGAATGCAGAGACCTCTACAAGCTGAGAGGGGCCTTCAGCTGACAGCCAGTAAGGAAACAGAGACCTGTCCTGCAGTCACAAGGAACTGAATCTGCCAACACCCTGAGTGAACAAGGACATGGATTCTCCCGAGGCCTCTACAGAGGAGAGGCGCCCTCACAACACCTGGATTTGATCCAGGTGTGACTCACGGAGGACTTAGGACCTACAGAACCGTCGGAATACACTTACGTTGTTCTAAAGAGCTAAATTTGTGGTGCACTGTCACGGCAGCAACAAGAAACTAATACACTGCACCCCGGTGGGTCTCATCACTGGGGTGTGGGGGCTATTAAAATAGACAGCTGAGCCCCACCTCGAGCTTCCTCACTGCATCTGGGGTGGGGCCTACAAATCTGTATATCTAATATATTCTAGCGTGATGGGAATGCTGCTGGTCTGGGGATCATACTTTGGAAACCACTGTTCTAGCCGAAGGAAATAACCCAAAATACCTGAAAAGCTCTATAAAGCAAATTTACTTACGACGTCATTTGGAACACTTAAAACTTAGACCAAGCCAAATGACACGCCAGTCTGACGGAATCCCGCACAGCCACCGAGGGGGGTGTGGGTGGCTGTGAGGATGGAACATTAACTGGAAAACACCCATGATGGACGTCAGCCAGAAGCAGAACGGGAGGTTCTTTAACTGTAATTGGGTGGAAATCACGAGAAGGCAGAAGGACTAAGAAACAGCGGCACAGGACTGGATTATGAGTGTTTTCCTCACCATTCTCCAATATTTAAAGGTTTCGAAATGTGGCTATGTTCACTTTATAGTTAAAGTTTTTAATAGTAATAAAAACAAGTGAAACTCTTTTGTATGGTACTAGATCATTATATATTTGTCTAAACCCACAGTAGGTACACCACTAAGAGTGAGCCCTAACGTAGACCATGGACCCCGGGTGATGACTGTGCCACGGCGGGCTCACCGACTGTAACCCAGGTCCCACTCTGGTGGAGGGTGATGGTGGGTGTGTATGGGAATGGGGGTATATAGATCTCTGTACTTCCTGTTCAACTTTTAAAATAATTTTTTAGAGAAGTTTTAGGTTTGTAACAAAATTGAGAAGGCACAGAGCTTTCCTGTACGTTCCCTGTCCCCCACACGTGCACAGCCTCCCCCAGTGCCAATACCTCCCACATGAGACACAGTTGTTACAACTGATGAACTTTTCCTGACTTACAATCTCTCCAAACCCACGCTTCACCTGAGGGCTCACTCTTGGTGCTGTACATCCTATGGGTTTGGACAAATGTATAGTGATATATATCCACCATACAAAGTATTTTCACTGACCTGCAAATCCTCTGCTCTATCTACTTCCTGTTCAGTTTTGCTTTGAAAAATAAAATCATTTAAAGTTTTTTGCTGTGAACTTAAAACTGCTTTAAAAAATGAAAATTTTTAAAAAGGGGCACCTGTTGCAAATAATTTTCTATCTGTAATGACTACAAGGGACAGAACAACAACAGGTGTGCAGGCAGCCCAGCCCCACTTACCTGGTGCACGTCCCTCCTGTAGCCAGCATCGTTGTTGCTGCCCCCGATCACATACAGCTTGTCCAGGAGTGTGGCCATGCCGTGCCAGGCACGCCGCACGGGCCCGTCAGCCAGAGCGTGCCAGCTGTTGCTGTCCGGGTCATAGCAGTGTGTCTCTTTTAGGTAGTCCTCCCCTCTGCGGCCGCACGTGATGTACATCTTTCCCTCCAGTGCGGCGCCAGCATGGGCATACACCTGCATGGGCCACCAACAGAACAGGGGCAGGCAGGGAGGGGGCAAGAGGGCAGTGAGGGAGGGCAGCCAGCAGCCCTTGCCAAGGCCACTCAATCCCATAACTGCCTAACACCTCTTTAGCTTCGTCACCCTCCTCTTCACATCTGATAAGAATGCTCCCTGGATTTTTGCTGGATGTCCTGCCAGTCACCCACCCCTAACCTCTTCCTGATGGGGAATGATCCTACAGATGCAGAGATGACTCTGAGTTCCCACAGGGGAACCTGACCGGAACCTTTGTCTTTCCCTCGCCCCTAAAGGAGAAATCTGCGTGGGGGATCTCAAAGAAAGCTAAGCATCATTTTCAGAGTCCAAAGAGAAGAAACAGCACTTCTGGGAGCCCCTGACCCACCCTTAGTTGCTTCCACCTCTCCCCTACTTCCAATGGCTAGCCGATCCTCCAGGCCTGCTGACCCCACTTTCAAAATATTTGCTTGCGAATGATATCTGATATGGTGAGGAAAAAAGCGAGATGCAAAAATGCAAAAAATCAGCCACCAAGAGCAATCTTTAGTTATGGGTTTATGTGGGAGAAGAGAGTACGTCACCTGCTTTTGATTTTGGTTCTCAACTGTGCCCTGGTACCCAGCCAGCCCCCACCACAGGGACCCCTCACGCTGGTCCCTACTGCCCCAAGGACCTCCTATCTCCTACCTATCCCATGCAAGATCCTCCTGCTGTACCCACGGGCATCAAGGCACGGCACTTTTTTATGGGGGAAAGGAGCCCCATGGGGTGTGGAGGCTCCAGGGTTTGGTCCAGGGACAGTCACTAGCACTCAGGCTAGATGGTGGCACAGCAAGTGGATGGAGAGGTAGACAGAGCAGAGAGCAAGGGTCAGAGCGGTGGGCAGGACACACACCAAAGGCTCGGGTCTTCACCCATCAGTGGTGGGGGTCTGGAGAGGTTTTGTTTTTAAAAAAATTTTAACTCCATTTTGATGTAAGTGTAGTTGTAAGAAATACAGGCCCCATGTACCCTTCAATCAAGACTCCCCAATAGTAAGAGTTTGCATAACCAGAGTGAAGTTATTACACTGCGATTCTGACATGGACCCAGCTGAGACACGGGACATTTCCATCTTCTCTAGGATCCCTCCTGTGGCTTGCCTATGGTCACACCCACCGCCTTCCTGCCCTGGAACCCTCCACTCTCTTCTCCATTCTGCCATTTCCGAGGTGTCACGTGAATGGAATCATGTAGCATATATACAGCCTTTTGAGATTGGCTTTGTATGCCACACCAGCTTCTCTCCTGTAGCTGCTTGTATCCATGGTTCATTTATTCCTTTTTACCGCCAAGTTAACATCCCATGCCGAGTCTTAGCCACGGTTTGTTTGGCCATTCGCCGGCTGAAGGATACCGGATTTGTTTCCAGTTACTGGCTGTTACCAATAAAGCTGCTTATACGTTTACGTAGAGAAGTTTTTGTTTCTCTGGGGTAAATGCCCCGGGCGGCAACTGCTGGATCTCATGGCAGGTGGAGGTTAACTTTTAAAAGACACTGTCAAACTCTTTCCCAGCATGGCCAGGAAATTCCCACCAGCAATGTATGAGGCGAACTAGGTTTTCTGCATCTTCACCAGCATTTTGTTGTCACTACTTTGAATTTTAATAATTTTGAGATGTGGTTGTAGTTTACATTTCCCTAATAATTAACGATGTGTTTAACCATCTCTACATCCAAAATAAAAGCTGAGCATATTTGTATGGGCCTGTCTCTGGACTTCCCATTCTGTCCCATTGGGCTGTGTCTCCATCCAATACCACAGCAGTGATTGCTATGGCTACGCGGTAAGCCTTTAAATTGGGTAGATTGATTCTTCCCACTGGATTCTTTTTCAAAATTATTTGAACTATTCTAGGACCATTTGCCTTTCTACATAAATTTCAGGATAATCATTTTATCTACAAGAGCACTTACTAGGATATTATTAAATTACTGTATGTCAATTTGAAAAGAACTGGCGTTTCTATTATTCAAGCCTTCCAATCCGTGAGTAGGGCATGTCTCTCCATTCACTCACTTCTTACATTGGCATCTTCCCATTTTCAGCACATAAATCCTGCAAGTGTTTTGTTAAGATTTCTACCTACGCGTTTCATTTTTTGAGCAATTGTAAATGGCATTATATCTTTAACTTCAGTGTCCATGTGTTTATGGCTAGTATACAGAAATACACTTGTCGACTTTTGTATGTTTATCTTATATCCACCCTACAATCTCGCTCGACTCATTTTGTGCTAGGATTTTGGGAGGAGGGTAGATTGCTTCAGATTTTTGACAATTTGTCATTTGTAGAATCAGTTTTCTTTCTTACTTTTCAATTTGCATGCCTTTTCTTTTCTTGCCTGATTTCACTGGCTAGCACTCCAGGGTTATGTTGAATTAAGAGAGGTGAGAGCAGGCATCCTTATACCCTGTCCCCAACTCAGGGGACAGCGCTCACATCAGTCTTTGGCCATAAGTGTTATGTTAGTGGTAGGGTTTCTGTAGATGCTCTTCATTGAGGAAATTTATCTCCATTCTTATTTTTTGAGTTTGATTATAAAAGGATGATAACTATGGTCAAATTTTTTTTCTTCATTGACGATAGGATTTTAATATGGTGAATTATAATGACTGAATTTCAAATATGAAACCAGCCTCTCATCCCTATATAATCAATCCCATTTGGTAATGATGTGGCGATATGTTTTATTTGTTTTTTAATTCTATGTGCTAATATTTTGTTAAGGAAACTCATGTGTATATTTCTAAGAGATGTGTCCCCTTTTTTAGTACTATCTTTGTCTGGTTTTGATATCAGGGTAATATTAACTTCATAAGATGAATTGAGAAGTATTCTCTTTTTGTCTATTTTCTAGGGGGAAAATCATGCAGAATTGGTGTTAGCTTTTCTTTAAATGTTTGAGAAAATTCTCTAGTGAAATCTAGCGAAATTCTCAAGAAATCATCTGGGCCTGGACATTCCTCAACAGGTATGGAGCTATTCAAATTATTTGTTTTGTATTGAGTGAGTTGTGGAGGTTGTAGTTTTTTGAGAAATTAATCCATTTCACCTAAGTTGTCAGATTTACACGTGCAGAACTGTTCACAGTATTGCCGTACTATCCTTTTATGTCTGTAGGATTTGCAGCAATGCTCAATTGCATTCTTGATATTTTTAATTGTTTTCTCTTTCTTTTTGGGCATATTTGCAGGGGTGGATTTGAGGTACAGTTTGGAGGTAAGTCTTGCTAGAAGTTGGTCAATTTTACTGACCTTGTGAAAAAAAAGTCCTTTGGTTTTCTCTATCGTTTGTCTGCTTTTATTGATTTCTGCTCTTCTCTTTAGTATTTCATTTCTTCTACCTGATTTGGGCATATTTTGCTCTTCCTTTTCCAGATTTTCGAGGTAGCAGCCTAGATTATTGATTTGAGATTCCACCCTCCGTTCCCCACTGCTAATGCAAGCTCTTGGTGCTGCAAGGTTTCCTGGCAGAACAACTTTAGCTAGGTGCAACAAATCTTGACATGTGGTCTTTTCAATTCATTCAGGATCTTTTTACTACTTCCCTTTGATCTCTGGATTATTTCGAAGTGTGTTGCTTATTAGTTTTCAACAGTCTGGTCGGTTTACCTCCAAACGATGCCTCAAATCCATCCATCTTCTTTCTATCCCAACAGCCTCCACCCCCTTCTCTGCACAAGCATTCCCCACGCTTCCTCTTTCAAGATTAAACGGTGAAGGCCCCTCCTGGCCTAGAAAGTACCTTCTGCCCTCCGTCTGCCATCTCCTCAAACGGACCTTCCCCAAACAGTCTATCTAGATTTGTCCTGCCAGAGCCCCCTCCCTGGGCACTGTTTAACTCAACTTCCTCTTGATTCTCTCATTGCACTGACCACAACTGGCAATTATTTTACAGATTTGTGTAGTGGTTAAGATGGTCTCTCCTGCCAGGCTGTAAACACCATGGGGGAGCCTCTGTCATTTCTTGTCACCACTGCATCCCCAGGTCTTGGTATAGGGTAGGTTAATAAATAGGTGATGAATGAATGAATGTGTGAAGGAAGGAAGGAAGGAAGGAAGGAAGGAAGGAAGGAAGGAAGGAAGGAAGGAACACTGGCAGTCAGGGAGAAGCTGATTGAAGGCCAAGGCTGCCCCTCTGTGGCCACAATGGAAAACTGCGGCTTTCCAGACAAAGACCCCCTAGGACCTCTACCCCACACACCCAGACAAAGGGACCGACCCCCTGGGGCCTCTGCCCCACACACCCAGAACAGACCCCCTCAGGCCTCTGCCCCACACACCCAGAACAGACCCTCTCACTCCCATCTCATACCCTTCCAGAGCCGAATTCAGGAGTTCATCCTCATCCACCAGGTCTCAAGAAGCCCTGGTATTTCCTGTGCAAAATCTGCTCCTTTCTCCAAGATGGACGTAGGGAGTATCTCTCTAGATGGGCTTCCTTCCCCAAAGAAGCTGAGGAGCAAGGAGCATGCCAGCTTTCCCTGCCCGAAAGGAACCATGGTGAGAGACCCTGACCTTGGAGAGAGGCTGGACCCATCAGAGAGGCCCCTAGCCCCCAAGGGTCAAAGTCTAAGGCCCTGGGGGACCGGGGAAGGGTGAGAGATAAAGAGGGGAGGTATGGAAAGAGGTTCAGAAAGGCAGGAGCTCCTGCCAAGGTCCCAGAGCTAGTTCAGTCGAGTCCTCAGCAGAGGCCCACACACCCTGTGCCATCCCCTCCTTCTGAGGTGCTCAGGGATCCCCAAAGGTGTGTAAAAGGTGCTCTTAAAATGACAGTGCTGGTACTAACAGGGTGCACACTGTGCTCTCAGAGGGTGGGATCCTGGAGGGATCAGCAAGTCCTCTTCCTCTTCCTTGCCCTGGGCTCTCATGTCTGATCTTAGGGCTAGGGTCCAAGTACCCCAAAGCCACAGGACAAAAGAGAGGGATCTTCCTAAAGCACTGCCTTTGCACAATGAACCTAAGTTTAGACATCTTCAAACTGGAACAAACCAAGGTACTGTGCAGGAGGCACATGATTTAAAAATAATAATAATAAAAAAATACAAATTCTCAAGTGTTCGGCATTTTAAAGGCCTGCCCTCTAGGGGGCCTACAGGGGAGATCTGTGAGACTTCTGAGATTTCATCTCTCCCGTTTAACGTCTTTAGACACAGGCTGGCTCATATCAGTTGTGTTAAAGGACAGATGAGGGGAAAGCTTCTGTCTACATTTGAACTTCAAAGTTAAAGCCCTCCCTGGGGCCAAGGTGGGAAGACAAGAAACGGGGAGATTCTGGGGAACGAGGTCTGGAAGCTTGAGGAGGCTCTCCCAGGCAGCTGGCAGAGTCACATGGGTCCCCCATCCAGCTCTCAGTGCAGGGTCTTTGGAAGGATGTGGACTCTGCTCACTGGAACTGATTCCCTGGCCTGGCCTTTGGCTCACTCTACACACCCCAGAAAGGAAAGCAGGTGGGAAAAGGCCCCTCTTGGGGGGGCTTATTTACCTCCCTCTTGAGTGGGGCCACATAGGCCCAGGAGTTGGTGGCAGGGTCATAGCGCTCCACAGCATTCAGGTCATTGTGGTAGTCACGGCCTGCCACCGCGTAGATGTACCCGCCCACGACACACACACACAGGTCGGCGTGCTCCTGCTGCAGAGACTGGATCTGGAACCAGCGGTTGTGCCGCGGGTCGTACCTTGAGAGGACATGAGGACAGCACAGCACATCACTGACAGGTGAGACAGCACCTCCTGCTCCGCCCATGTCCCCTGAACCCTCCCTTGGTTGCCTCCACACACCAGCACACACCCGTTCACAGCCATGCAGCAGGCTGCTACACACCTGGGAGGGGTGGCCAGAAGCCTCCTGGGTTTCTGCCCATGAAGCCTGTCCCTTTCCAGGTGTAACCTCTCGTGTGGTTTCTAGCCCACCCTACTATCCACCCCAGGCTGCCCAAGGTCTGTTCTTACAGCCATCTCTACCACACCTGTTTCACCTCATGGTTCCCGTGGCCCCGCCCCCACTCATTCAGGACAGCCATGAATTATGGACAGGTACAACAGCCTCCCAGCCTCCAGACAACACTAACACATCCTCATGCGTGGTCTGCTCGAGGCTGCCATGTACACGGTGCCCACACCTGCTCACCTTCATCACAGCCCACCCCTTTATCCTTTAGTGCGCTTCAAGCTTTGCCAACCTCTCCAGCTGGGTTATCCTCTCCACTTCTCAAGGTCTCCCTCTCTGCAAGAGTCGAGGTGCTACCTCCCCCACTGGACTATGGGCACCACGAGGGCAGGCCTCTCTGGGATTCCAGGCGGGAGGAGTTAGCCTGGACTGGAGGAGCACCGCTGGCCCAACCAGGACAGCGTGCACAAGGGGAGAAAAGCCGACGTCTTCTGAGCTATGCTGAGCCCCAGCACCATATAAGCACTGTTACTTGTTACCACCAACCTTCATAAAAAAAAAAAGTTGCCCTGGCTGGTGTAGCTCAGTGGATCGAACGTGGGCTGTGAACCAAAGGGTCACTGGTTCGATTACCAGTCAGGGCACATGCCTGGGTTGCAGGCCAGATCCCCAGTAGAGGGCATGCGAGAGGCAACCACACACTGATGTTCCTCTCCCTCTCTTTCTCCTTCCCTACTCTCTAAAAATAAATAAATAAAATCTTAAAAAAAAAAAAAAGTCTAGTCCCCAAGCAGCAGCTTCATTCTGCACTCTGCACAGAGCCCATCCCACCCCCTCTTCTGCCTTTAAAGGGCTCCAAATTCTCAACCCAGGTGATCTCAGCCACTCCAGAACAACTAACTATAACCCTTGCTTTCTCCTGAACTTGGGACCTACACTACAACTGCCTCTATCCATCTCCACCTGGCTAGTCCACCTGTCCATTGATCCCATCCTCACCAGCAAAGCTCCTGTTCACACTCCAAAACCCTATCATTGTAGCCCAGGCCCCTCATAGCCGAAGTCCACACCCACCTTTCCAGCACTCATAGCCTGTCCCAGGCTTGTCCCACTTTCCAGGGGGCCTCCTACTGCTTCTACCCCTTCTATAGGCCCCATGGGGGGCACCCAAGCAGGAGTGCTGTTTTGGTGAACACAGATAATCACAGAGCCTCAAGTGGCCAGGGCCCTGTGAGCCTGCGGTCCAAAGCTCACTCTTCCCCTGACCAGCATCTGGCCCTTTTCCCTGGGCACGTATCCACGCAGGCACCTGCATTTCAGCTCCTGCTCCTGGAGATTCCTTGCTCAATGGCCAAAAGCACAGATATAGCCTCTTTCACCTAAGTTTTTATTTCTCCGCAGGAAGACCAACTCCAAAGAGGATAAGGCAAACTTCACGTGGGTCAGAAGAGAGTGAATAAAGTTTTCTTTGGCCTGTGCCATACACTGCTCAGGGAAGAGATAAGAGGCATCCTTTGCCCCAAAGCACAAGTCAGACATGTTCTGCAGCCACGGCTTCCTACCTGCGTCATTGGGCCAGCCCCTCCCTGCTCGCCAGGAATTCCAGGAACCAAGCTGTCTCAGAAGTCAGGGCCAACAGGAGAGACAGACAGGCACCTGGGTCACATACAAATGCAGGCTCGAATCCCAGCTCTGCCTGTGTAGCTGGGTGCACCGCAGCTTTTACTCTGGGCATTCACTTAGTTTCCATACCTGTCCAATGGGGTGATGTCATCTGCCTAGAAAAGCTATCATGGAGGATCATAAAGGACAACATGCATAAAAAGGATCCTTGTTAATCTGAGGCGAGTTTATAAAGAACTAAGGTTCACATCTGTATTCCTAGATCTCAGCATAGCACCTGATCAGGGTAGACCATACACTGTCGGCTGATTAAATTAACAAAGGGGTACGATTACCAGCAGTGAAATCATTTGTTCACTCTACAAATATGTACTGCCCACCTAAAATGTGTCAGGCATAATGCTTAGAGCTGGGGATCCAGAGGGAAACTCAAGAGAAAGCCCTTCCTTTCCATTAGAATGGGAAACAAGCTGAAGAGAACAGAGTGAATAAGTACTCAATGTAATTCAGGTAACACACACACGCAAATAATAATAAGGTAAGAAGAGAGAGTGATCCATCCATAGCAGGGGCTGGGGAGAGCAAATCTCTCTTATGGAGATAAGGAAGAGCCTCCTGAGAGGGTGGCATCTGAGACATGAATGACCAGGGGCACAGCTAGGTGAAGGTCGGGCCGGCAATAGGCAGCCAGACCAGAACAAGGTGCACCACTCAGAAGCCCTGTCAACTGGCTTGGATGGTGCCTTCTACTGCCTTTCCTATGCACGACACTCATTCATGTACATGTCTCTTCTTCCTAATTTTTTTTACTCCTCTTCTTTGACCGAGTGCGCAGCTTCAAGAGGGACACACAGGGAGCAGCGAGGGAGGAAAGGGAACATCCGCCTAGCCAGCCAGATCAAATCCACTCTGGTGACCAATGGGGTGACAGATGTTGTAGCCAGATCACCCTCACATCCTCTACTTCCCTATTTTGAGTCCAGTACAAGTCAGCATCTTCCACTAGAGCGAGACAAGAGCCTCCAGAGGCTTATGCTCACTTCCTTCTGGTCTCCTGCACGCACAGGTTCCCAGGCAGAGTTCTCCTGGATTTGTGGTTTCAGATTTAAGGAAAAATACACACCACACATCAATAATTTAAAGGTAACCACAGTTTTGCTGATTTCTTATCTTCTCACTGCGTTCTACATCCCACATTTTCTTCTTTATTGGATTAATTTTCCACTTTGTCAGAATAAATCCCCAAGTAATATTCTTTTTCTAATAAAAATAAGCCTATTATTGCATAAAAGGATATAATCAGTTTTAATCACTTTAATGCAGATTTTGGATCATCCAACTGCACACTCAGAAGTGAAATCTAGAGTTGGTACAATTATGTTCTGGGGTCCCCGTTAAATTTGGTAGACTTTTTCTTCAGTATTTCCATGACTTAAGCATTCCCATGACTATTAATGAAGTCCATTACATTTAACACATTTTTTTTTAAATATACTTTAAAAGATTAATAGTCATGGGAATGCCTAAGGAAAAAAACAAGTTATTATTCTAAGTAGGGTCAGGGCATGCGGCAACATGAGGCCAGCCACTGCAAGGGAAGACGGGCAGTCAGTTCTCAGCAGCCCAGAGTGCGGCCACGAAAGGGCGCAAACACAGAAAGAAGGTGGGCAACAGAGAAGCAACCAAAGAAAGAAAAGAGAAACTGGGATGTCTTGGAGGCAAACACGATTTGCTCCAAACGAGGTCAATTTTTATGTAGTTTCTGTACCAACGCTTTAAGATATAATCTGCTAAATCCCTAGTGCCTTAAAATGCAAACCCTAATTGACTGCGAAATCTTGTTCCCTTATATTCTGAGAGCGTAAAGGTTATAAGGCTGGTGAAGTATGGAAGGGGGAAGGGGAGAGAACCAAACTCTTAGATCACCCAAATCGAGATCCATCTTCCAACTGGCAGCTTTAAGAATCTACTGGGTGATTAAGGAAACATTCACTCTATAGAGATAACAGACCTCAGGGCCCTCCCTGCCACCTCGCCAGATGCTCTGAACCCGAGCCCCTCAGCGATGCCTGTTCCCAGCAGGAAGGTCTCATAACGCCACCGGTCACAGCGGTCCAACGTCCTGACTGGAATTTGAGGCTGTGATGATCAATCACAGAGGCTGATATTAGCACTTCCTGAGTCTGACTTGGGTCTCATAGGATCTATTCAAAAAAGGGAAACTTAGCCCTGGCCAGGTAGCCGAGTTTATTAGAGCATCATTCTGCTCCGCCAAGGTTGCAGTTCGATCCCCAGTTAGGGCACATACAAGAATCAACAACCAATGAATGCACAAATAAGTGGAACAAAAATCAACGTTCTCTCTCTAAAATCAGTAATTTTTTTTTTTTAATTTTTAAAAAGGAAAGGAAAATTGAGACCAGCCTTGTGTGAAACTGCACGTAATAGGACAGACTACAGGCCAGCAGCAACCTGTCACCCTAAAGCCTCCCTGCAGGCAAACAACCACCCCATCATGTGTTGAGGGCCAGAGACCACAACGCTCTGGAGACATCTGCGTTGCGGGTCTGTGGGCTGCTCAGCAGGGAGACCCAGCCTTGCTTCTCCAACTGGGAAGCTGAGCTCCCTAAAAGAGAAACTTTGAGGCCTGGCTGGAGGGAAGCTTGAACCTGGTGCTGCCACACCCACTGAGGACAGCGTCTGGTATGAGTGAAGGTATTGTTTCTTCCTTTTGGAATCCACTGTGCTCCTGTTTGACCACAACATGCTGCCAGGCTTTGGGTCTGATCAGTTTAACAAAGGTTATCACTTCCTGGAGCCAGCAAAGAGATCGGAGTTGGCTGAGGAATGGTTAACTTGTCCTCAGTCCTGGGCACCATGCTTCTGAGAGGCATAGCCAGGCCAGACCCCACCCCCACCTGGAAGATAAAATCATGGACGTGAACTTGGTCTGCACCTAGCTCACAGATGCCAGAAACAGTTGGCATTCTCTCTCTCTCTGCAGTGCCATCTTTCAGCATGTACAGGGCAAAAACTTCCCACAGGCACTAAATCCCAAGAAATCAAACCAAACTACAGTGGAGGGGGCTCTGGAAACACAACGGTAGCTGAGGCAGTGGGGATTTGCCCTGCTTCCCTGGCTCTGCCCAAAGACATGGGTTGGTGGGACCACAGTCTTACAGACTGACAGAGCTAAAGACCCCTGCAGACCATGGCAGTCCACAAAACCCCCTCTCAGAAAACTGCCTCCTCCAGAGACCTTATGCCTAGCACATGGCTGATGATGGGGTGGAGGGTTGGGGTCGGGTGGGGAGTTAATATGAGGCTCAGCAATGCCTGTCAGCCTTTCCTGTTCTCCTGGGGGAGAACACACTTGGGGGAGCAGCAGTAACAGGAAGCCATGCTCCACCACTGGCTTGTGGTCAGAAGAGCAAAGCAGATAGGCAAAGGGAAGCTGGGAGGAGACAGGTCGAAGTTCCAGAATGGGCAAGATGGAAGTAGCAGCTGCCTGTCTAGTGCTCCCTGCTACTAGGTCCCCTCCTTCTCAGGCCCAACTATCCTTTCTGGCATGGGCTCCCCTCCCCTGTGCTCAGCCAAGTGCAGAGTCCCAACCCAGCCCCTCACTGACAAGAGAGCAGGGTGTGATCCAGGGCAAGTGTACCTTTGAGAAGGGGACAAGAGAGAAAGAAAACATTTCAGGTCCCCTTTTACGTCACTGCCATTTGCATTCTCCAAAATTAACCTGGAATTTATTGCACATACAGGGCTACTCCAACAAGCCAAGATGAACATACATGGCTGACTGCCTTCATCCATGGTGATGTGCCCATGCAGAACCACTCCCTAGCCACCAGCTGAGCCCACGACTCCACTACAGCATAACCCGCAGACAGAGGTACTGCCAGGGGCCCTTTCTTACCTCCAGCATCGGGATTCAGCACGGAATCCCTGGACGTTGTTGTCCCCTCCAATCAGGTACACGAAGTTGTTGAGCACCGCGATGCCCTGGTTGGACATGCGGGGGGCCAGAGAGGCAGTGAAGTGCTTCCACTCTCCCAGCAGGGGGTTCAGGTACTTGGCCTGGTCACTGAGGACAGTGGATGGTGTGGAGTGAATGCCCCCGAAGCCCACGACGCACTGGAAGTCCGACCGCAGCTCCGTGTGTGGGCCCTGCAGGCTAGGCTGCAGGCTCTCGTTCCGGTGGTACATGAGAGCACTGGCTACTGTGTCTCTCAGTGGGCTGGGGTCCAGCTTGTCGTGCAGCCGCTGGAGGACCTCAGCTTCCATTAGGGGAAACCGCACAGTCTCAAGAAGCTTGGGGGGCTCATGGAGTGAGATCTGGTCCGCCTGCACCTGCTCCGGGGTGTAATGGTAGAGAAGGGCGCCCTCATAGACCTCAGTCTCGCAGGAGACCTCCAGGCGGTTGCTGCTGAGGAGGGAGTAGACCTTCTCCAGGGGAAGCTGGCGGTACTTATCAGTCCTCGAGAAGGCCACAAAGTTTTTGAGGATGTAGGTGTCCAGCTGCTTGGTCAGACGGCTTAAGTCAAATAGCTCTGCCAGCCGGTAGACATCCAGGATGTTCTCCTCATCCACCCAGGACATGAGGAAATCACAGCAGAAATGGATGATTTCTGGGATCTGTGAAGAAAACAAGACCCACTCATGCCTGGGAAATGGTGTCTGGGCACAGAAGACAGCCACGGCGGTTACATGGCTTACGAGGTGAGGCTGTCCTCTGAAGCAGGGCCCCCCTCAACTGTCCCCAAATTTCCTTGTAGCAGAGGCTGCTGCAGCCTCTTTCCCCAACACTACAATGGGGCTCACTGCAGGAGGACGGGGGTTAAATCCTGACTCAGAAGTGATCTGCAGAATGCTAGGTCTCTGAGACTCCGTTTCCTCATCTATAAAACAAGGATAAAGTGGAGAGGAATAATTACAAATGACATCATGCACAGGAACTCCCTGGCACAGAGTGAACCCCTAATGTATGTCAATTGCGTTTCAGATCAAAGTGCCAGATCTCCAGAGAAGCTGGAAGGTGCACAATGGCCACCATGTCAGCTGTCCCTGATTTGGAAGGCACCGGAGACTCCCACCCTGACCTCCCGTCTCTAGAAGACATTCAGGTCCTTTCTCCTGCCACATCCCCCTCAACTGGAAGCCCAGCCAGAGCTTCAGGCTCAGGGAACCCAACCCCTGCCCCAGGAGAAAGGCCCAAGCTACCCACACACTAACCACCACCAGCAGGGCATTCTCAAACACCCGCCCAGCACCCATCCTGGGAACCTGACTCAGAGTTCTTGAAAGGCTGAAAGCCATCCTGCCTGGGCAGAGGCCTGCTCGACTCAATATCAAGGGAGCTCCCAGGTGGCCTACACCTTCCCTTTCCCAACTGGGCAGAGGTCCCAGGGGATTGGAAGGAGGGCAAGGAAGAGGACAACACTTATGTAGAAGCTGAGAATTGGACCACAGGGTTAAAGGGGACCCTGTGATTGCATTACCAAAGCACAGCAGGATAAAGAAGACAAGAGGGCAGGGCTCTAGGGGAAGCTACCAAGGCAGAGCAAAATTCTTTAGAAAAACAGGATTTGGGAATTTCTCTAAAAACAGGAATACCTCACTAAGCCAGCATAATCAACAAACTGACAAGTGCCTATAGAGTAATTTTGCCAGCCTCTGAAGCTTAAAAATAAACATTTAAAATACTTTTATTTTTATTTCGTCTAAGACATTTAGTACTTGCCACGTGGTATGTTAAAGGGCTGAATGGAAACCTGCGAAGTGCCAGGCTCGTATTTCCCCATGTGAAGTATCCCCAGAGTGCTCGCTCTGCTAGGTCCCAAAAGTCTTCCCTTGACCATGTGTTTTCTCCCTTAGCCTGCACTTCTGCTTTGCTTCTTCTTCCTAAAATACTTCTTTTTTGAAAAATATTTTATAAAAGATTTTAGTTATTTATTTCTAGAGGGGAAGGGAGGGAGAAAGAGAAGGAAAGAAACACCAATGTATGGTTGTCTCTCGCACAGCCCCCCACCGGGGACCTGGCCTGCAACCCAGGCAAGTGCCCTGACTGGGAATTGAACCGGCGACCCTTTGGTTCACAGGCCAGCACCCAATCCACTGAGCCACCCCAGCCAGGGCTAAAATACCACTCTGACTTGTCATGGGCAGGACACCGAGGACCAGGTTCTGGGCAGAAAGTGAGAGCAAAGCGCCCTCGGTGGGCCTGTAGAAGCAGCTCCCAAAGAACCAAAGCCTCTTACACAAGGACCGTGTTGCCTTCTCCTTCCCATCCTCGTCAGAGCAGTGGACCCTCTGCCAGGTGGAATCTCACAAAGGAATCACCTCAGGACCACCTCACAAGAGGCTCAGTGGACAGAACTCGTTTGCTGGGGATGACTCAGTGGGGTCGGTCTTGCTGAGACTCACTCCCAGGTTCCTGGAGACACCATCGAGAACCTAGCACAGGGCACAGCGCACGGGGGGTAGTGGAAACCACCGAGAGCTAGTGGCTGCGTGAACAAACATGATCTGGTGAGCCCATGGACTCGGAACTGTTATGCCAAGTAAAACCTGCTTGAAAAACCATCAGGGCATAAAAGCCCAATATATTAAAAATAAAACAAACAGAGCTGGGTGGCTCAGTGTGAAGTGAGGGCTCCCTCTCCTGTGCTGTCCCCCAGGATGGCCTTGGAGGTGCTAAGGAGCACTGGCCAAACCTCTGCTGTAAGTGCCCTGGGGAGACAGCAGCCCTCTGAGCTGATGGGTGGAAAAGGGAAAGTGGTCTTTTGAAAGACGGTTTGGGGTTGGTGTGTAAGATGGATTCGGAGAGAAGGCGGGGACCAGCTGGAAGGTATGAATGGAGGGCAAAGATGAGGACATGGAAACAGCACAGTAATATTTACTACGATGACCTGTGCAAACTCGGACACAGGGAAGGAAGATGACAGGGCTCAAGGAGAAGTGGAGGCTCCGGCAGAATGGTCATGGGGCGCAGACCAGGGAAGGAGGGAGAGGAGCGTGCGGTGGAGAGGAGACAATGCTGGCAGTGAGTCCCTGGGTGGAGAGCGGAATATGGGACTCAAGTGTCACAGGACCTGATGAGGGTTTCCAAAGCAAAGTGACAAGGATGTGGGGACAGAAGAAATCTCTGAATAAAAAGACAGGGAAATTCTTCTGTCATAAAGGCCACCCTGGCTCCTGTCCACTACCTATCATGTACGGACAGACAAGCCTTACTCAAACCAACCAACAAGCAGGAATTGAGCACCTCCCGCCCACCACTCTGAGGGGAATGGCACAGGAAGCGCACGGTGGGCCTCCAGATGCCCTGAACAGGGTGGCTTATCTGTGACTCGACTTTTTTCTGACTGCCCCAAACGTGCTCTGCTGTGAAAAAAGTCAGGATCCTGAATTCAGTGGAGCTGTCTGATGGACAGCTCCTAAGAGCAAAGCATGTGCGGGCCCAGCCGGTGTAACTTCACCAACATTGCCAAGGGTCAATTGAGTCTTCTAAAATTTAAGCCACACTTGTCAAAGCCTCAGAAAACTCTCTGAATGCTGTCGGAAAGTAAGTGTTTAAAGTTCAATAACAAAGGGAAAAGCAGTTTCAGAAATCAGTGAGACCAAGGCAGAGGACAGGCACAAAGGGCCTACGTGGCAACACAGGGAGAAGTTCAGTGACGCCCAATGTCAGCACCCACAGGATGTCAAGGGCTTGGCTTCGGCCACTTGTTTACAGGCAGGACCTTTTTAGTGGCAGGGAAGACCCAGAGAGAGGGAAAGGAACCAGCGGAAAAGCAGAGGGCAAAGGCAGAGGAGGAACCTGGATCTGAAGACCTTCAGAGCAGCCCTGCTTCAGTGTTCATAGCTGGCCCAGCCAAGCACTCCCTGGGAGCCTCCACCCCACTCCATCCATAGTCTCTCTTATCCTCCCTGCCTGACCCACCCTCATGCCACTGCCCCACAGGCACTCAGGGAAACCACACCTAGGTATGGGTCTGCCTTGCTCCAATGAAGTAAGTCTCACCTGAAGCTGGCAGGCGGCAACCAGCGTCTCCTGGACATTGCTCAGGCTGAGCTCCAGCTCGGAAGTGTATATGAAGTGCAGAATTTGGCACATGGCATTATAGGATACACCGTGGATTAGGACCTCTTCCTGCTCCATTTCCTTCAATCCCCCAGCAAACATACCTCTGCGAAGTGAAAACACAAGACAGTGGAGTCATACTAGCTGGGACACCAGCCCAGGCTACAAAGAGCATGAGCACCTGGAGCACGGGGCTGGCTGGCCCAGCATCAGTGTGTGACAGGACCCTGGCTCAATCTGAGCACCGAGTCATCCCACAAAAGGCACCCACGAACTCCTGATCAAGTCTGGGTAGCCATCCTAGAAACTGCCCTGTGTCCTGTTTCATGTGTCCCAGGGAATTACATGTGAGCCTCCTGGGGGCAGAGATCACGTCTGGCTTGCTTCCTGCTGTACCCACCAATAAGCTTCCTGGATCTCAGCAGCCGCCCAGAGCACGTTATGAAAGAATGAATGAATGGGAAACAGTAAGTCATCCCAGTCGGTATATACTTACTGGGCACCTACTAAATGCCAGGTATCATTCAAGAACGGAAGAGAAGTAACAAGTAATGTGCAAGATTCCTGTACACTCAGAGTTTAATGCCAGGGAGGAAGACAGACAACAAAGAAACAAGGCATTTCAGATTGTGGAAATGATGCAGAGAACTCAACAGGGCGAGGGATCGAGAAGAGCACGGCTGGGAAAGCACAGCGGGTGGAGAGCAATGGGGGGCAGGGAGGGCCCACTCTGAGGGGCTGAGATGAGACTGAATAGCATCTCACCAGGCAGGGGAGAGTGTTCCGTGTGGAGATGAACACCCAAGTCCCGGGCAAGAACAAGCTTCGCACACAAGCAGCCAGGGCAAGGACGAAATGAGCTGAAGGTATGACACAGGGCCAGGTCCTGCTACCCCCCAGGGCAGGGTAGAGTCTGGATTGAAATCCAAGCATAATGAGATGCTGTTGGGGAATTTCATGCTAGAAGGTGAGGTGAGCTGACTGACTCTTCAAATTTGGGTGCTACTGGTCAGAGTGGAGGGGCTAGAGAAGAGGCGAGAGGTTCCTCCAAGCCTGGCAAAAGCCACATGCAGAAAATTAATCTATAGCAGAAAATTCATTTTATAAAGTACAATTTTACAAGTAAAGCCAAGTATATCATCTTCAAAAGAAAAGAAAACATGGTCTAGAGACGAATAGCTAGAAGACAACAAACCCTGAGGCCCCTTCTTCTCTCTTGCTGCTGACCAAGTTGCCAAACAAGCAGTGGGAGCAGCCAAGGGTACAGGGGCGCCTGGCAGCCTCTGGCTGGTTCCTCCAGCCCAGTCATGTCCGTGCCACCACATCTGCCCAGTGGAGCCAAGATCACCTATTATTTTACTTATGAGAACAGGTGCCTGAAACTCACCTGAAGTAATCACAGGATGCAGCCAGCAGGATGCGATGGGCTTCAATATGTCTCCCCTCCACCACCAGGACTACATCGAAGAGGATGCCGCTGTCCCGAAGAGCCAGTAGCCCCCGGAGCAGGGCCTGGGAGTGCTGTGTGCTTCGGTAGGTGTTGTTGACACAGTGTGGGGGAGAGGGCTGCGCGGGCAACTTGCACAGCTGCGTGAACTCCTGCTCCTCTGCCATTCTGATCACCGTACCAGACCTCACCACCTTGGCCGTCAGCTGGCAAGACAGAGGGGATGGGGAATGAGCCAGGGAGGAAACACCACACCATGTACAACTGACCAGCTCTGCTCCCAGCGGCACCTGCTGCTCACCGAGCTCCTGTTCCTCCGTCCAGCTTACCTATGCTCCTGTGTTCTTGAACACTCTTAATTCCCTCTCTCCTCCCACCACTTGTCCAGACTTGGGACCTTCTTGCTGATGACCTGTGTCCCTTCACTGGCAAGAGTCTTCATCCCACTTGTCTCTCTCAACACTGCTGTGAAACGGAAGGGTTCTGGAGATAGACCAGCCTAAACTGAAGCCCCCCGCCCCCGCCATGGATGCACCAAATGATCAACCCGAGCCTCAGGTTCCTCAACAGAAAAAAGGGAAATAGTAAAAGATGAACGTAAAGCATCTGCACAGACCAGGTCCTCAAGAGTTCTTCCTCTCCCTCTGAGAAAGAACGAAACTGAGTTTCTCCATGCAAGAAGGAATACATCAAAATCACAACAGACATTGGGTTCTCTGGTGAGCCACTCCCCCGGTATTTGTCCTAGGGCCATTACAGTGGCTAATGTCACCTTGAAGGAGCTGGGATCTTTGCCAAAAATAGCTAACGTGACTGACTGCTCGGTTTTCTCTCGTAATCCCCCGAACAGAAAGGTAGTTACTGTAACATTGATCTCTCCCCTAAATCTTCTTACTCAATGTATGGCTTCAAATAAGTGACTTCTCTTTGAGCCTGTTTGCTCTTCTACAAAATGGGGATCATCACAGCACCCACCTCAGTGAGATGCTACGTGTAGGTGAATAATATATTGAATACAGCATCTATGTACAAGGCCTTAGCAAAGTGCCTGGCACACAGTAAGTGCTCAATAAAAGTAGTGGTTATTTTTAAAAATCACAACAGGCTTGAATGGTAGTCAGGAGTCCCAGGGAAGGGTCCAGGACCTGCCTTCTTTACCAAGATTCTGAGATTCAAGATCATCTGCATCGTGTTCTAAATTTCAAGGTTACCATCTAATATTTGAGTCAGCATGTTTAAAAAAGCTGATTTGGCTAGGAGGCTCAGAAACTAATCAGTAAAACAAACCTACTTCAAACACACTTTGGCCACATGCTCCAAACCAACCAGAAGTGACCACGGACAGCTGGCTGCTCCAGATCAGCGGGCCGCCAGTCTCACATCACATGGTGTAGCCGAGCTTTGCACTCTCCAGACCACAGCCAGCCAGCCAGCCAGCCAGCCAGTGGCAGAGAGGGGCCACCTGTCACAGGGCCTTGAACATCTTCCTTCCTCATCTCCAGCTACTCCACTATCCCCTCTGCTGAATGTTTCTTCTCCAGTTCCCTACTGCATCTTTACAAGAGAAAATGATACAAAATTTGCCAAAAAGAAAAGGCCTTTGCTTACTACTGGGGCTCAGAAGCACACTCCCCCATGGCTTCCTCCTCTTCTCCCAGAACCTGTTTCCCATACACACAACACACACAACGTGCTCCATTCCCCTCTGTGCCGGCCTCTCAGTAGGCCTCTGGCCGCCCGCTCCACCTTCCTTTCCACCCTTGCCAACCAAGCTCTCTTGCCTGGAAATTCTACCCTACAGCAACTCCTTCCCTCTTTTCTGACCTCTTCCCTTTGGCCAGCACACCTTGCCCAAGCCCTCCCGCCCCGCCCCAAGAGCCTGCCCTGCATTCCCAATGGCACCTCCAATTCAGTTCCTAATCCAGCCAGCAGCCCTCCCAGTTGGTCTAGTTTGGTTGCTGGTCCAGCCACCATTTCCATGTCAGAAACCTCATGGTCTCGATGATCTCTTTTCCTGTCTAGGACACAAGGACAGCTCTTGTATCCGATCAGACCCTTTCCTGCCATGCCTCCGTCTCGGATGGCCATCCCTTTATTCCTCCACAGCCACCACTTTGGGTCAGACCACAGCAACGACACCCAACTGGTTTCCTACCAACTGCCATATCCTCCCGGGGTCCTCAAAACGCCCCACAAGTGTGCCACCTGATTTTTCAAATGCTGGCTGCCTACCGCCTCCTACTTGGGGCTTCCCATGATATGGCTCAAAACACTCCTTCCCCTGTCACCTGTCACCAGCAGTGATTCCACAGAACACTAGACAACAGTGAAAATGGACAAATTAGAACACAAACTACAGCCCTGGCTGGTGTGGCTCAGGGGACTGAGCACCTGCCTGTGAACCAAAAGGTCGCTGGTTTGATTCCCAATCAGGGCACATGCCTGCGTTGTAGGCCAGGTCCCCCACTTGGGAACCTGTGAGAGGCAAGTGATCGATGTATCTCTCACACATCGATGTTTCTCTCCCTTTTTCTCCCTCCCTTCCCCTCTCTAAAAGTAAATAAATTTAAAAAGTATTAAAAAAAAAAAAAAGAACACAAACTACAGTCAACGTGGAGGAATCTCAAAGCCACACAGAACAGTGCATTGCAGTACAATTTCCTTTACCACAAGTTTG